>JAZHYW010002725.1:0-99090 GCA_037355805.1 Ixodes ricinus
TGCTGTAAATAATCTAGGCAGCGCGTGCCACGTGCGTGACAGCAGCACGCGCTGTCCCTGAATTTGATGTACACATTGTAAATAGAACCAGTCTTGATCGAAACTCCGAGCTGGCGTGACGTGTCTTCCTTTCCCCGGTGCGGCCGCTTGGTCCCCGGCCACCGACCATCTCGCGTCCCACGCGCCACGAAATGTAAGCCTTCCAAGTATCTTTACAGGCCTTCCGAGGCGCTGTCTTTGTCGTAGCCTTTCATGTCTCTCTCCCCCTTTCGTAGTGGCCCTCCGCGACCATTACATTTTGGCGACGAGGTCTTTTCTTTCATTTTTCCATTTTCGCCTCTCGTGAACTTTTGATCAGACTCCGTGCCGGAGATGAGTGGTGGCAACACCGGCATGTATGGTTTTCTTTTGTGTGTTAGTTCGGAATGTGAGGTCCTTTTGAGTATTTGCATCCACCACATCGGGGATGGCGACGGTTTCCTTACCGACGCCACCAGCATTTCTTCCCACGCCAGGTGCCCCTGCGCAGCCTTGGCTAAGTTGGAAAACGTCGTTTTTCAATTATCTTGTGGCCATAGAGGCAGATGAAAGCTCTCCGAAGCGCAAGCGCGCACTACTGTGGTCGTTGCTTGGCTTGGAAGGCCAACGAATAGTTTCAACATTTCCTTCAACAATCCCCGCCAGCAGCGCGGCCGTTTCCGAATTTGATGAGCTCGTAGCGGCACTTGATGAGCATTTTGCTCCCAAAGCTAACGTTGTCGTCGAACGCAGGCAATTTCTCACCCGCGTCCAGTCTCCGGGAGAGAGCGTCCTCGACTACCTTAGCGCACTCAGGCAACTTAGTTCTTTTTGTGATTTCGGAGAGTCCCTTGAAAACCGCATCGCGGAAGTCTTTTTGGCCGGTTTAAATTCATCGGAAGTACAAGATCGGGTAATCCGAGAGTCTGCGGGAGCTGGACAACCTAGCCTCGAACGCGTTGTGTTCCTAGCACAGCAGTTCGAACAGGCGTCTCGAGATTGCGATCGGTACCGCCAATTTCCCTCCAGTTTATCGCGTTCTGGAACGCCGCACGCCGTTCAGGTCGTACAAGGGGCTTTTATTCAGCGTGAACAAGATGGCCGACGTTCGAATTCGAATTTGAACATCCAAGATCAAAATGGAGAGCGGCGGCATGCCGTTTCCTCCTCCCCCGCAAATGTTTCCTTCTCGCCGCAACACCAGTCGCGCGCACACACCCGCACTTTCGTGAGCCGAGTACCGCGTGATGCTCCGCCGGGCGCGCGCGCTCTTGGGCGCGGGGCAGAGTCGTGTCAGTTCTGCGGTCGTCGACCCCATCCACGTGAGGAATGTCCTGCTTCAGGAATGTCTTGTTTTTCTTGCGGCAAATTAGGTCATTTTTCAAATGTTTGCCGGAGTTCTCCCCCATCGTCTGCTGCCACCGATCGTCGTCAGCTGGCCTTTCCGCCGGGACGTGGCCGTGCCGCCGGTCGCCGGTACCAGCGGCTTGGAGTTGGCCGTAACCAGACACCCAGCCATGGAATCGTCACATTTCCTGACGAGGAGGAGCAGCAGCCGAAAGTTTGCGCCGTCGGATCACCGGAAGTCCTCCCGAAAGGACGCGCCGACCGGCGCCCACGGAATTTCACCGCTGATGTTCAGGTGAATGGATCTACATTACCCTTACTCATTGATACTGGCTCCGAAGTGTCAATACTTTCCGAGAGCATGTTTAACAAGATCAACTCCCAGCAGCAAATCCGGCTAAGGAAACCGCCGCGCACTCTTGTGCACTACCTCCGAGGGTCGATTCCAGTCGTGGGATGTTTCCAGACCAAAGTCGGCTTCAAAGAACGCTCCGCCGACATTCTTTTTTACGTCGTTCGCAATGGCCGATCCCTGCTAGGGACAGATGCCGTGTATGGACTTCGTCTCATTTTGTCGGGTGCTCCACTCGAATGTTTCCATGTCAATTCAGCTGACTCTCGCGCAGCCATCCCGGGCCATGTAAAGTCGGCTGGAGTCCCGCAGCCCCCATGTACGGTGGAGCCCAGTCCTCCACCGCATCCTTCAAGTGCTCCCTGCAAGCACCCTCCACCATTGTCCACTGTTCACGGCACTCAGCCGTCCACGTCGTCTGAGTACTACTCAAGTAGAGGCGTCTTCGGAGACCAGCCTTCAAGGGATCCGTCGACGTCGGGACCATCTTTGCAACCTTCATCGGTGAGCGATGCATCGAAATTACCTTCTGGTTTCGAAGAATTTGAGGATCTCTTTTCACCTGAGTTAGGGTTAGTTAAAAACCAAACTCACACAATCACTGTCCGGCACCATGTCCCGCCGGTGCAGGCTAAACTTCGCCGCTTACCGATCACGTTGCGTGATGCCGTCAGCGCAGAAATTCAGAAACTCGAGCGCCAAGGCGTTATCGAGCGCGTAAACGCGTCGGAATGGGTGTCCCCCATTGTAGTAGTTAAGAAGAAAGACGGTGGAATCCGTATGTGTGTCGATCTGCGGGCGCCAAATCAGGCTGTCGTTATAGATTCTTTTCCGCTTCCGCACATTGATGAGCTTCTGAACTCCCTCAGTGGAGCTTCCCATTTTTCTAAGTTAGACCTTGCGTCTGCTTATCACCAGGTCCGTCTCGACCCCAAGAGTCGTGACTTAACGGCATTCATTACCCATGAAGGGCTTTTTCGTTTCAAACGAGTTTGTTTCGGTCTGGCGTCTGCACCAGCGGCCTTCCAACAGGTCATGTCCAAGATATTAAAACACTGTCCAGGAGTCCAGTTTTATCTGGACGATGTCATTGTCTATGGTTCCTCCCAGAAGGAACATGATCATAATCTCAGACAAGTCCTCAAATGTATTAGAGAGGCCGGCATGAAACTCAATAGAAAAGCCGTTTTCAATGTTTCTGAACTATCATTTCTTGGTCATCGTCTGTCTGCGGAGGGTCTAGCACCCCTTCCGTCGAAGATAGACGCGGTCCTGAATTTTCCAGTTCCATCGGAACCTTCGCAGTTGAAGGCCTTCCTAGGTCTAGTTGAATATTACAGTAAGTTTGTCCCGCACTGTGCTACCCTCGTAGAACCCCTCCGTAGGCTTCTACGTAAAGGAGCATCTTTTGTCTGGTCCTCCGACGTAGAGGCCAGTTTCCAAAGTGTCAAGTCCTGTCTTCAACAGGCACCCATTCTTGCAATGTTCAATCCAAATCTTCCAGTTGTCGTCTCCACAGACGCGTCCAATTACGGACTAGGTGCTGTTCTCCAGCAACAGCATGGGAAGCAACTAAAGACTGTTGCTTTCGCTTCCCGCTCTCTCTCCGAAGCAGAGCGGAAGTACTCAGCAGGAGAGAAAGAAGCCCTCGCCATCCTGTGGGCTTGTGAGAGATGGCATGTTTATCTGTGGGGTCGACATTTCGAAATACAGACCGATCATCAAGCTCTTGTCACATTAATGTCCACTCAAGGGACAGGTGTCCGTCCACGACGCATCAGTCGCTGGACGGCTAGACTCTTCAATTACAATTTCACCATGAAGTATCGCAAAGGAAGCGACAATGTAGTTGCCGACGCTCTGTCTCGCCTTCCGGTCACAGATACCGAAGAAGGTATGGCTTTTGAGGAGGAAGTGGTTTCAATCGTCTGTGCATGCCTCACAGAGAAAGAATTCAAGGAAGAAACTGCAAAAGATCCTGTATTACCAATTGTCATGACATATCTTTCCAACACATGGCCCTCAGAGGACAAGTTGCCTCCTGAATTCAAACCATATTTCGTTGTAAGAGACCAGCTCTCAGTCACCGATGCATTGTTGTTCCAAGGAGAGAAGATAGTGGTTCCGTCCACTCTCCGTGATCAAGTTATTGATGTAGCACATGAAACACACCAAGGTATTTCGCGCACCACCAGCATCATCAAGGAACTTTACTGGTGGCCGCATCTAAATCAGCATGTCAGGACCAAAGTTCAAAACTGTACAGTATGTCAGTCCACAGATAAGCCTGCAAAGGCATCCCCGCACCTCTTCAACCAGTCGAATTTCCCACCCGTCCATGGGTAAAACTGGGTATGGATATAGTAGGTCCCTTTGAACGAGCTCCTGCTCAAGAGAGGTTTTTCATTACACTTGTAGATTACCACAGTAAGTGGCCTGAAGTGGCACCAGCCCACAACGTCACGACTGCTACAGTCATAAAGTTCTTGAAGTCTGTCTTTGCCCGCGAAGGTCTGCCGCAAGAGATCACGACAGACAATGGTCCACAATTTATTTCAAAGGAGTTCAGCGATTTCTTGAAGACGCATGGCATCAAGCATGCAAAGTCATCTCTCTACCATCCCCAAGCTAATGGGCAGGTAGAGCGATTCAATCGAGTTCTTAAGTCTGTTATTCAGTTGGCTCTCGTCCAACATCGTCCGCTTTCTGAAGCCATTACGGAATATCTCGGCGTTTACCGAAGTACGCGCCATGCCGCGACTGGAGAAACGCCAGCTTTCCTTCTACATGGTCGCACCCACCGGACGCGACTGCATCTCCAAGGGCGAGGGACCCCAGAGTCCGCCGTCCCTTCACATGTCGTTCAGGAAGAGCTTCCTGGTAGAGTCAAGGAATATCAAATGAAGATGAAAAAGTATTCCGATGCCAGGCGAGCAGTCAAGCACCCTGCTTTTGCTCCTGGGCAATCAGTAAAGGTTTTCAAACCCAACATTAGAGGGAAAATGCGCAACAAATATGCTCCACCGCAACATATACATGAACAAGTAGGACCAGCCACGTATAGATTAGATGATGGAACCATATGGAATGCAGCCAAAATGACACGTACCACATTGAAACCACCCCAACGTCAGCCTTTGTGGCTTATGGACGATGACATATTCCCCACTTCAACTAATGCGGCTCCAGCTGTAAGCCTGGGCCACGTGCCACCTGAGGGTCCGGCACATGCAACTTTGCGTGCTGCGGCCCCCAGCGTCACTCCTGTCCTTGCGGCCCCTGCTGCCGTTCCTGTTTTTGCGGCCTCTGCTGCCGTTCCTGTTCTTGCGGCCCCTGCTGCCGTTCCCGTTTTTGCGGCCCCTGCTGCCGTTCCTGTCCATGCGGCACCTGATGCCAGTCCTGTTTTTGCGGCCCCTGATCCCGGTCCTGTCCCAACGGACCCTGTTGCCGCCCATGCTTCTACGGCACCCGGTCCTGGCCATGTAGCTGTGGTGCCTGGTGCTGCCCATGTACCGGCGGTACCCGGTGCCCTTCCTGTTCCTGCTGTACCCAGTACCATCCCTGTGGTACCCGGTGCCGTTCCTGATTCCGGTTTCCAAGCGGCCTTCCGCGCCGCCGTACCAGGCAATCAAGCCAGCAGCCAGCCACCAGTCCCGCCGGCTGCCCCGGCTGCAGTCTTCCAAGAGGCCCCCAGGGTCGCTGTCCAGGAGGGTCCTGAACCTTCCGTTCCTTCGAGCGGTGCAATAGTGAGCACCGCATCAAGTTCATCCCAACTGGGACTCGGGTATTGCAGCGAGCTGCCGTCATCTAGCTCCGCAACGGTCTCGGCGGAGTCCCTGAACTCCGTGGGACCAGAGGTCGCCACACTTTCCGAGCCTCCAGTGGCCCATACTTTAACAGAGGGCTCTGGAGAGAGTCTTGACGTGACACCAGAATCATCACCAACAGCAAGTGATCGTGATGGATCGGAGCCGTCCACCCCTACGGCTCCCCAGGCATCTCCGTCGGACAATCATCGCCCAAGGCGGCAGAGACGTCTGCCGGCACGATTGAGAGACTATGTGCTAGATTTTTGTTCACCCAGTCCCACTACGAGTAGAACATTTGACATTTAGTGTTATTCACATATGCATAATTTTGTTTTATAAGTCTAGTGTTTTTTTATACACGCTTCAGTCTAACTGAATGTTTCTCGACAAAGAGCAGTGTCCCAGATAATGACTGCACCTTTCGTCCTTATATTCCCTTCTGTCTCTGCATAGTTATGTTTTTGCTTATCGTGATTGGTAGGATTTCTGTGTGTGCGTGAACTCTGTATTTTCTTTAAGGAGTAAGTTGTTTTCTTCTCTTCCCTACTAAATTATCCAACATTTATTTTTCTATTAAGGGAGGAGAAGATGTAGTGTGCTGTAAATAATCTAGGCAGCGCGTGCCACGTGCGTGACAGCGGCACGCGCTGTCCCTGAATTTGATGTACATATTGTAAATAGAACCAGTCTTGATCGAAACTCCGAGCTGGCGTGACGTGTCTTCCTTTCCCCGGTGCGGCCGCTTGGTCCCCGGCCACCGACCATCTCGCGTCCCACGCGCCACGAAATGTAAGCCTTCCAAGTATCTTTACAGGCCTTCCGAGGCGCTGTCTTTATCGTAGCCTTTCATGTCTCTCTCCACCCCTTCGTAATGGCCCTACGCGACCATTACGCGGCGGAATCGCCGTGCACGCGACTATTCCGCGGCAGCAAGGACTGACAGAAGGAGCGTGGGAAGCGGCATAATTCGTGTTCAGCTTGGGTCCAGACGCAGCCGATGCTGCATGCACGAGCGTGTGGCCCTGAACAGTGCCTGTACTGCACGAGCGCGCGTGCTGGGCAGGGGCACCGAGGCCCGGGAGCTCGCGCGTGTAGCATCGCCTGCGTCTGGACCGAAGCCGAAACGAAGTGCAGACGCGCAATCACAAAGCACACAGCGCGGTCGCCTCTTTTCTTTGGACCGTCTTTTTACATGCGGAAAGCATCTTCTTGCTCGGGCCTATGTCCCGCGCTGCCGAGGCGTCGTATCCCGCACCTCGCACTACGCCACGCGCAGCTCCTCCTCCTTCCCTCTCTCCAACAGCTGCGCGTTACTCTCCGCTCGCCTCTCTCCCTGCAGCTGCGTGCACTGGTACGAGATGTAATGTCTGATGCCGCTTTTTTTTTGGGGGGGGGGGGGGGATTTGTTTATTTTGCTTGAATGAAGATTTGGCGCGTTGCTCGAGAGAAAAGCATTTTTCAGGTAGGCAGCAGTAGGGAAAAGGGAGCGTAGAACGTCAATGGCGCGTTTGTACGGATCGTGTGGCGAGGCATCGTGTAAACATCCAGCCACCTAGAGTACGCATCAGGCGATGGCTCCGCCAGATGCCGGATACGTTTCGCCACCCACAGACTGGAATAGTGGTCGTTTTTGGTTGCAGTTCATGATGGCGCTGGACTCGAGGAAGCCTCGACTCCTTCCACAAAAGCTGGCCCATAGGGGCCAGCACTTTTGTCGAAAGCGGTAAGTGCTCGAAACGTCGACAACATCGGTGGCCAGCGCGCTGGTAGCCGGCACTGGACGGCTTGCCATTCAGCTGAAAAGAAACTTGTGTTGCCTGGTCTTGCCACGAGTCGTCCGATATCTGATCATCACCGCTACTCCATCTCCCAACAAAACAGGTCGTGACGGTCCGCATGTCCTATCGTTAGCAATCACGTGAACTTATAAATTCCCATACGCCTGCATAACTTGCACGTCGCTAAAGGCCGTTCATTCATAGCGTCTTCAATGCAAATAAACGATCTGCCTATTTATTCTGATGGTTTTCATCATGCTCTTCCTAAGCAACTGTGCTTACAACATTATATGTGTCGGTACTTCCGAAAGATTGCAAACGGCGTTTGTTTTCTGGGGAACTCGTAATGCAACAACCTTTACAAAATCTTCCGGATACCGTGAAACACAATATCTCGTTATGTCACTTTTCGGTCGTCATTATATGGTACGAGTGTAAGTACCGTAGATTGCGAAGCAGTTTACTTGACGTCCGCTTCCATTGGTGTCTTGGAAGATTTAGTCTGCTGATGCGTGCATTCCCGCAGAAAGAAGCTTTTACATTGAAAGAATATTGACACGTCAATCAACAATTGATTCCTTCTTGGTAAGAGTTGGCATGAAAGCCTGTTACAACCGTCGAACCGCATCTCCCCATATCAGAGAACAATTTCTACAAAGCCTGACATTCTCCGCATACATGCGTTTGCTGGAGCCACGCTATTGAGCCAGCTGAAGCACAGCTGGCAAGCGGCGCGAGCAACGCGCGCCAGAGGAACTGAAGGTTCTCATGCCATCCCACCGTGAACCAATGTTTCGGCCACCCCACTAAAGATCCCTTTGATAAAATCCATACTTGCAAGTACTGCCAACCGTTGTTGTAGACCTGCGCAAGACACGTGCCACGGCGGGTGCTCCACCGCCATTTGCTTCCAAGGCTCAGTTCTCATTTCGGTGCTTTGTCAGCTATTTGCTTCCAAGGGTCAGCTTCGAGACACGGGCCTCGTGCAACTGGAGGTTTTGACGTTACTTGAAAGACAAACGACAACACATCGGGGGCTACACACCACGGGTGCGTGTCGCCATCTATTGGTTGAACGAACCAACGCCTTGTTCAAGATGGCTGCCATGCGACCGCAGCCTTAATAGCTGCGGAAACCAACCGCGCGATACTGATATAACAAAGAAAAATAGACTGATAAATCTCAATAAATCCCTTACTTTTTTAATGGTGAGAGGAACAATAAACTGGTGTATTGTTTTTTGTCCTCGCTTTGCTGATGCAGTGACCAGCGTTGTGTAAGGTGCGCAAGGCCGAGCGCGTTTGGGAACGGTCATGGTACCACTGCAACCGGTGAACATATTGCAAATAGTCTTTGGTGGAAGGCAGCCCTATGAAGAAAAAACACCTTGATTGGAGAGTGCCATAGCAGCATTAAAATACATCATGAACACAAACTTCATAGTATGAAAAAAAGAATTATTCTCAACTCACTGCTTTATGACGTCTCAAATGTGGTAATACCTTTCTATCGACATGTCACTGCGTTACATATACATATCCAGCAACCCACTACGGAAAAAGACTACAGAATAGTCATTATATATTGCGGCATAGGAATCCTAACCTCTTCGCCATTCACGATGTGCACATAGTCCTGGCCGGATAAGGCGCGGCTCAAAATGCCCCTCGCACGCCAATGATGACTCGGCGAGGCGTTTGTCTTCCCGATTAAGATTTCTTTTCCCACTGTAGACCGAGCGACTCCTCCTTTGGCGCACGAAACAGCGACGGCCTACGATTGCTGGGGCTCCGCCTGCCCTTGTTAACCGGGTAGCCTTACTTTCATCCCGGCTGGAAGCAGTGTGTGTGTCCGTCTTTTTCCTTGCATTTATGATCGAGTCGGCAGCGGAACGGTGAAGACTCCCCACCACTACACCACAAAGAAAAGTGCTACGGTGCTACGTTCGGGAGAAGCGTACCACCTCAGCTTCGTCTTCTCCTTCGCTCATCGCACATTTGTCATCTGCCACAAATTCTTCTAGGACTCGGAACTCCAGCGCTACTCGCGGCCATCTACGTTGAATGTCTTCACGCGGCCCATTGTAAGCGGACGCCGCTTTTGCCACTACGTCCTTTAGAACACTGTACTGCGAGCATGCAACTCGTTTGTTCCGGAAAAATTCCGCGCGATCTCTCAGAAAAAGGCTAGAAATAAATTGCGGGGGAATCCCACATAAAAACTTCCGAGTGTCAGTGGATAACCTACTAAGTGTCTAGCAACGGGGCGAGAAAGATGAGGACCCCATGCGTTTGTGCGGGCACGCGTGACTAAATCAACTGCATCCACAAGAAAGACGAAGTGCCATTCCATTCTCGTGTCAGCTCCCAGGCGTCGTCAGACTCAAGATTGGTAAGCGTCCGAGACGTCTCCCCGCTGGTCGATGTAGTGCAAGGTAGCGAGATTCTTTGGGACGTCCTTGTGGCTCAGCCGGGAATGGGAGGCGTTGACTTCGTGCCGAAAAAAAATGTATTGTTTTTACCGGACGTTCAAAAGCCCTCTGCTGCCACATCCTTGTGTCCTGGTTGTTGTTGCTGATGACTTCAGTCAACAAAGCATAGAAAAGATGGCCTCGCCCCTCCATCTCTCAAATGTCATCACTATTGGATTGAGGCAGCACCGCCTAGCTTGCATCAACATGGCCGCCAACGCGTCTGGCAGCGTTTAATAAGGAACGCCACGCCACGACAGACGCGTCTGCCTCTTTGCCGCGACACTTATCGAGCATCAGCGTACTTGTCACTAGGGGCGGAACGGGCGTCCTCTAACGATGACGTCATGCGTAGGCCTTGTCTTTTAGGTGGCAATGCTTCATGACACACAAGTTTATTTCTTCTAACTCAAAAAAAAAAAATTCGCAAACACTTTTTTATCTTTCGTACTACATATCCTCCCTAAAAGATTTACGGTGTTTTTTTTCCCTTGTTTTCACAAAAATAAGTTACTCATCGCCGAAGGCTTATTTTACGCCCAAATATAGCACTAGTGGTCCGAACTGTATGCAGGAGGTCCAGAACTAACCCTTATCTCATTCAAAAGTATAAGGTATTTTTTGAAAGTCTTAGCCGTAAAGTGGGGCCCGATTTTGGTTTCATTTCGGTAACTGATGCCAATCAGCTACACGTATAGGGGTATTCACTGAACGCCATTTCTGAGTGCGCCGTTCACTGCACATGGTCAGAACGAGATCGCATTCACGGGCGGCTAAGCCCGGCAGCTTTTAAGGTGTGGAACACACATTGCAGAAGAGTTGTGGAATGCTAAAGTCAGCTCGTGTTTAGCAGCCGCACACTTAGCTACCGCCTAAAGTGAACGCTTCCTACTCCAGAACTCCGTGGGCCGCCATTCTCGCAATAAAAACATAAAACGAATAACTTACAACTTTTGATTAATCAGCGGTCAGTGCTGAAGATTTCAAATTTGGTTCGGGACGCTGGCGCACCGTTTGGGCGAAGATTGAGCGTCCGGCGATACGCAGCTAATATTCGCAATGAAAAAGAAAGATTGTGTAATTTTTTGGGGAATACCCTTTGTGTTTGAAAGCTCTTATAAAAATGAACTGTTTTAGTTCTGAACATTTAGATCGAAGTTGTAGTATTGTTTGTCGAGATTTGATTTTAGAAGAACAAATATTCTAGAAAGTGATTGCGCAATAAAGGTTATTGCTTCGTAAGCCTCTTAACATTTAGGGCAAATAACTATGCGTCTAAAGTCACTGACTAGGTGGGATCGGCAGGAAGGAGCTTTAGTCGTCCCGTCTCCTGCGTGAGCTTTGTACCTTAGACAACGCTCCATTGTCTCTTGTAGCTTCGAGCGCAAGCGCGGTCAAAACTCGGCGAAGGGCATGAAGCGCGTGCTTGAGGCAGACCATTTAAAGGACACGCCCTGTCGTTCTCTCTCTGTCTGTAACCATAGCTTTCCTTGAGGCCTGTGCTAACAGCTAAACTTTACCCTTTGTTGCAGGTGACAGCAAGATGTCTAGGACACCGGGTAAGACCAACTAGTCGTGTTTTACTCCGCACAAAAGGATTCGTAGGCTTTGGTCGGAGTAGGTTATTTTCAAGGTAAAAAAGAAATCATGTTACTTCTTGGGGGACACTCTTTCTTTTCTTTTATAGTTCTCTTTGAAAAACACTTTGTTTTAGATCTTCGAAAGTTTAAGTTAGAAGTTTAATTTTGTTTTAGTTTGTTATTTTGTTTTCGTTAATGTTTTCTTTAGTTAAAAGAATGTTATTCTAAAATCACATGAGGCCTTCAGAAAACATCATGTGCAGCAAAGCGTTATTGCTGTGAAAGCCTATCAATATTTAGAGCAGATAACTTGTGCGTCTAACTCACTGGTAAGGTGAAAACGGCTAGGAGAGCAGCTTCGATGGTCCAGACCCCAGCGAGAACTTACTACCTTCGACAATGCTTAAGCATCTCTTGCACTTCGAGCGCACGCGCGGTCAAAACTCGACGAATGGCATGAAGCGTGTGCTTGAGGCAGGGCGTTTAAAGGACACGCCCTGTCGTTTTCTCTCTGTGTGCAACCATAGCTTTCCTGGAGGCCTGTGCTTACAGTTTAACTTCACCCTTTGTTGCAGGTTACAGCGAGATGTCCATGACGCCGGGTAACATGACGTCGGGTAACATGACGCCGGGTAAGACCAACTAGTCGGGTTTTACTCCGCCTAAAAGACTTCGTAGGCGTAGGGCGGAGTAGGTTATTTTCAGGTAAAAAAGAAATCATGTAACTTCTTGGGGGACACTCTTTCTTTTCTTTCATAGTTCTTTTGAAAAACACTTTGTTTTAGATCTTCTAAACTTTAAGTTCGAAGTTTAGTTTTGTTTTAGTTTGTTATTTTGTTTTCGTTAAAGTTTGCTTTAGTTAAAAGAATGTTCTTATTAAAACACATGAGGCTTTCAGAAAACATCATGTGCAGCAAGCGTTATTGTAACACTATCAATATTTAGAGCAGATAATTGTGCGTCTAATACCCCTGTCAGACGGGCTAGTTTAGTGTCACTACAAGCGAGTGCACATCTTCCTCGGTGTCATTTCTGTTGCTGTGCCACACGGCTCCTTCCTGAGGAACACACTTGGCTTGGAGTGAGTTTGACGAACTCACTTCACTCGATCGAGTACGTGGCATCAATAGGAGTGTTTCAACAGTAAAACATAACAACACAGAATCAAAAGCGTGGCGTAAGTTTTATTTTATCAAGAAAAAATTATGAGAAAGAGGACATGTAGAAGAGTGGCATTGGACAAAATTGGTGGGGTGGACTTGGAATTTAGGCTGATCTGAACCAAGATTAGCGTAGCGGTGAATCGATAAAAGACGACGACAAAGTCAGACATTCCAAGGCTATTTTAATTAGCAGAGAAGAATACAGCCTACTTTTGTTTCAGCATGTAACTATTCGAGACAACAGGGTAATTATGATCTAACTAGCCAGTTTCAGGGCCTCCTCGTAGACTTCCGTGGAACGAAGTGGAACGCCAAAGTTGCATATGCTTCGTTCTTTACCTTGCCTTGCGATGATCGATCACAATCATCCAATTGGCGTAAAACTCGTTAATTAATGTAACGTTGTTTTAGAGCACAGCTCCTAGGCATCCGTTTTTGAGTTGAGCAGCGTCAGCGTAACCGCGCATTGCATTGGGGCTGTTCTCCAAAATGACGTCACACTTGACGTCACATGTCTCGTCACGTGTGACGTCACGAGGGTAAAGTTTTCCCGCTAAATTTTGCGGTAAAATGTTTGCTAAGTTTGTCGGAAAAGTTTTCTGCTAAGTTTAGAGGGAACACTTTACCCGTGTGACGTCATGTGACTTCACACTTAAAATTCCAGGGGACGTGTCATGTGACGTCACACGTCGATTCAGCTGGAAAATTGCCCGGCTAAATTTATGGGAAATTTTGCGAAAATATTATGATAAATGGGATGGGAACAGGAGAGGAGGTTGGGAGGGTACGGAGGAAAGCAGCTGGCATACATTCTCCTCTGTACCCTACCCTCCTCCTCCTCAAGAGCTGCGCTCCAATTCGGCATTACAGAGAGTTGTAAACGTCTAATTTTTTAACGTGTCGTTATTAAGGGTTATCGGTGCCTGAGTGGCTAGCGCCCACCAGATCGGAGTACGTGGAGAGAAAGCTCGTTCTGGAGAAGCCAGTGACCCTGAGCTCAATCCCCAGCCCTGCCCGAAGAACACACTTCTAATGAACTGAGTTCGGGAGCACACTACACTCGCTCCGGTAGACCGAGTGTGTAGTCTCGATAGCAGTGTTCAAGGAGTAAAAATAATAGAAGAAATTAACGCTGCGCCAAATTAGTGATATTTGATAGGAGTAATATTAGATGCGCACTTGTTTTCTGTTGGCAGGAAAGTAGTGCATTGTAGAAAAACAAGCGGCTAATCTAGTTTCCAGCCTTGGCCCCCTGCGCGATGACTAGCGACGGCCAGGAGGCACCTGCAAGACTCCACCAGGAATCTGAAGGTGGCAGGAGAGACGCGAAAGGCTTGCTTGAAATGGAACTCGCCCAAATGGGGCAAGGTGTCTTCGAACCACCGTTCGTTCCTCTGGAAAGTCCACCGTTCTCGACTGATCACGGTATAGGCTGTCGCTCATAACGGCGGCTATGGTGAAGGCATTGGCCTGCAGCTGCTGATCGTTGTCACTTGGAAATTCTTGCCTGTGCGTCGGCATCCAGGTCCAGCTGCCTCTCATCTGAAAGGCGTTGGGCTCTCACGGAGGAAAGTGCCCCAACCACGCTCTTCCACTATCCAACATCGCGAATATCGCCCTCCAGCTCGTCCTCCACACACTCGTTGATGTTTTGTTGTGACGAGTGGCGAGTGGCCTGAAGCTGGGCTCCCAGGCCACGACCCGACGGTACTGGCGGAGCAGCGCGGAATGGCGACTAGCTCGGCGCTGGCACGGGTCAGAAGATGCTGTGCTGGCATAGACGTCAGCTCTCGCCGCCAGTGTACGCTGCGTCAGTAAAGGCTAACCGAGCAGCGAGCGCTATGACGTCAGCAAAGGATGTCTCATCGATCGGAAATAAGAGGAATGTAAGAAATTAAATTTTGTCGGTGTTGGCAGTGCTGCTTTGAGGCCGCTATGATTTCAGGCTTCCAGAATGCTCCTTACAAAGCACCATCGACCATGTTGTTCACAAGGCAATGACGTCACGACAGGTAACCGAACGAGGGCGCTACCGATACATCTCGCCGCTAATAGATTACAGATGAGCATCGTACCGGCGTGCGGACGTGTATCACTGGCTTGTAATGGCTGATCGTAATGATCAAATCAGTATTTAAGTTTCGATTAAAGCAGTGACTTAGCGCAACAATGTGTGGTAACGTGTTTCTAATAAGACGACGAAGTTATTTATGAAAAAATGCGTATGCACTGTAATATTTTGCGTGCGCATTACTCGCCTATCGTTATTGCCATCATTTTGGAGTGACACTAAGTTTTCCCGTGTAGCGCCAACACACTAGGAGTATGTTTCGACGGGTTGAAGTGCACTCGCTGGTTGTGACACCAAACTAGCCCGTCTGACAGGGGTATAACTCGCTGACAAGGTGAAAACGGCAAGGGGAGCAGCTTCGGTGGTCCAGTCCCCAGCGTGAGCTTACTACCTTCGACAACACTTAAGCATCTCTTGCACTTCGAGCGCACGCGCGGTCAAAACTCGGCTAATGGCATGAAGCGTGTGCTTGAGGCTGGGCGTTTAAAGGAGACGCCCTGTCGTTCTCTCTCTGTCTTTAACCATAGTTTTCCTTGCGGCGTGTGCTTGCAGTTTAACTTTAACCTTCGTTGCAGGTTACAGGGAGACGTCCAGGACGCCGGGTAAGACCAACTAGTCTGATTTTTAGTCCGCCCAAAAGGGCCTTTGGGCGGAGTGGGTTATATTCCTGGTAAAAAAGAAATCATGTCACTTTTGGGTGGACACACTTTCTTTTCTTTAATAGTTCTTTTGAAAACCACTTTGTTTTAGATCTTCTAAAGTTTAAGTTCGAAGTTTAATTTTCTTTTAGTTTGTTATTTTTTTCGTTAAAATTTGCTTCAGTTAAAGAAAGTTCTTCTAAAACACATGAAGCCTTCAGAAAACATCACGTGCAGCAAGCGTTATTGCTGTGTAAGTCTATCAATATTTAGGGCTAATAATTGTGCGTCTAACTCACTGACAAGGTGAAAACGGCTAGGGGAGCAGCTTCGGTGGTCCAGTCCCCAGCGTGAGCTTACTACCCTCGACAACACTTAAGCATCTCTTGCACTTCAGAGAAAAGAACGTCTCGCGCCCCGGCTGGACGTGCTCCGCATGGGCTCCGCTTCCACCTGGTTATAGCTTTGTACCATCGCAAGCAAACCAATCGAATTGATACCAAAGTGTTCCTAACGTCACCAGGACCACATCGGTGCCAACATCTTCGCCCATCGATACCGGGTACGTGAATTACCACCGAATTATGACCGGCCACGCCGGCACTCATCGCTAAGCCTAACGTCGCCTTCGCCTGGCGAGGCGGCCGCCGGCTTGTCGTCAGCATTAAGCGACAGAGGCAGCAACCACCTGCGCACGTGCGGTTCGCTCTCAACACGCCGACATGAGCGCCTCCCAACCAGCCGCCGACGCGGGAACTTCAAACTCTCCGCCGCCGCCTGCCACCAACTCGCCGCCGCAGCAGCTCCCAACTTCTCCGGCTAACACCTCCATTCGTAATCACGCCAACGCGTGTCGAATGCATGGTTGAAGGGGACGAAATTGATCCCGACATCCTGCGTGAACCTGGATGGAAGACAATCCGCTCCCGCATCGCAGCAACAACCGCTACTTCAGCCACCACCACACCCGCTGCTGACCCCATCAAGCCCCAACAAAAGCGCCGACAACATCGCAAGAAACCTACCACCCCGCCAGAAGACCCGCTCCCCCTGATGACTTCAAGGTTGTCATTCGTCCTCAGGGCGGTCTGGACCTCAGCAAAACTAATGCAGCCCAGCTAGCCGACTGCATCTTCCACCAAACCAAGATAACAGACTTCGCTCAAGACCAAGTACGCATAAACACCCGTTCAAACTTCATCGTAGTAAGTACCCCCGATGAACGCAGAGCCCATCAATACATGGACCTCAATGCAATCACCTGGAACGGTACCCACTACCCCGTCCAAAGCCACATACCCCCACCCAGCATCACCACGTCAGGAGCAATATTCCAGATCCCAGCTGAAGACTCCGAACCACTAATCATGGAAAGCCTCACGCGTCATAACCCCACCATAACAGTCCTCGACGCCCGTCGCATCAAAGACACGGGCATCGTACAAGTCCTCTTTTGGGGCCGCATGTACCCTTCTGGGTGCGGTACCGTGCGGTTATTCTTCGCTGCTACCCCTACAAGCGGAAAACCGAAGCATGCATGGCCTGTTGGTCGGCTGGCCACAGGCGAGACGTCTGCCCCAAACCCTCACCGAAACCTCACTGTACTATTTGTGGTACACTGGGCCCCACACCAAATCACCCCTGCCAGCCTCACTGCATCCTCTGTGGACAAGATCACCTGACAGGTGCAGCGGGATGCCCTAAACGCTTCCAGCCTCGCCGCACCCTACCGAAAATCCTACCTAACATACCACCCACCACCCCCGGGACCGGACCTGACCACACGACCACGACCCTCACCACACCCGGACTCACCTACAGCCAAGCCGCTCAGGGCCAGGTACGCGCAGCTCTGCTCCCAACTCCCCCAATTCACCCACCCCCACCCCCGCCCTCCACATGGCAGGACGAAAGCCCATGCGCCAGGAAATGCAGCAATTGCGTAACACTATCACCCTCCTTCGCGCAGACAATGAACGCCTACAAACGGAAAACCGTCTCCTTAAACAGCAACTCCAAACCTCCCACAACCCTCCAGCCCCGACACCCGACCAGCTAACCACCTGCCCCCCGAGTAAGAAACGAGCACTGCCCCCAATACTGACCCTCACCCCACATCCTCAGGCAACGCAGAAATAGCCACCCTACGCGCCGAAATAGAAACGGCTTTCGATAACCACCGCCAACACACCTCTGCCCAAATCAGTGCAATCCAGGAATCGGTACACTCCCTACATCAAGAGGTCCTACAATGGATGCACCTTGCCGCCCCAACTACCACACCCCTACCTATAACCCCCGAAAATGACCCGGACCTCTAACCCACAATACATCTGGCAATGGAACTGCCGCGGTTTTCGAGCTAAAAGAGCCAACCTCCAAGCACACATTGCATCCATACCCAACCCCCCCATCCTCATAGCACTACAGGAAACATACCACTCACCCAAGCTCAAAGACTATGCATCTCACTCCCCATTGGATTTGCCCCAGATAGCCACCCTTGTACATCGCAATATTGCCTCCCAGCACCAAACTTTCACCTCACCGATCTCACACATACTCACCACACTCCACCTTCCCAAATCCCCTGTCACGCGCCTGCACGTTCTTAATATCTATAGCCCCCTAAATCCAAACACATATCCTTCAAATACATCTTCCAGCAGACACTTTCTCTCACTAAACGCGACCCTCTCCTAATTGTAGGTGACTTCAACGCGCCTAACATAGAGTGGCGCTACTCTTATACCACTCGCAAAGGCCGCCTACTCTCTGAACTTACCCACTCCCTGCACCTCACCCTCCACACCGACCCTTCCTCCCCCACACGCATTGGCAACAGTGCCCAGCGCGATACCACTCCCGACCTCACCTCAAGCACCGGACGACTCACCCTTCACACCTCCACAACACCACACACACTTGGCAGCGATCACTACATCATCAGCACGTGTCTTACCCTCAAAGGCATCTCCACAACCCCCCCCACTTCCACCACCAACACACACAGATTGGGATCTTTTCCGTACCGAATGCCCACTCCCACCCACCACCACCTGTGACTCCGACCTAGAACAATGGACGACCCAACTTCTCTCAGCTAAACAGATTGCAACCAAAACTATCGACCCTCCTCCCCCAGCGGAATATGTAGATACCCACCTCCGTAACCTCTGGGAGGCCTACACCAGCCTAGAGCAGCGCTGGCGGAAACATAGACACCGACGCAAACTTCGCCTCAAGCTACAAACCCTCCGCACTAAGATCGAAACGCACGCACTCACATTAGCCAGGGACAACTGGAACAACACTTGCGACGAAATGCGAGGCCAGCTCTCCACTAAGAAGGTTTGGCACATCCTCCGTGCCCTACTCGACCCGCGCACTACTAAGACCCAATCTCGCCACCAAACCACACAAATTATAGCGGACACTCAGCTCTCACCCACCGCCCTATGCGACACCCTCCGCTCCATATACATCCCACCTCCCTCATCACACCCTGTTGGTCCTCCACAATACACTGGCAACCCCAACCCACAGCTCGATGCACCCATCACCTTTGCAGAACTAGAAGCGGCGGTGCAAGCCCTCAAACGCAACACCACACCAGGACATGACAACATCACAAACACCCTCTTACGTCACCTCAATGAGGAGGTCCTAGAACACCTTGTACAACTCTTCAACCAACATTGGCTTAACCACACCCTTCCCTCCACCTGGAAACACTCCAACATCACCCTCATCCCCAAACCTGGAAAAAAACCTCCATACACAACCTTCGCCCCATCTCCCTTACCTCCTGTCTCGGCAAACTTCTCGAACACGTCCTGGAGAATCGCGTCAATGCGCACCTTGAACACACACAAACCTACCCACCCAATATAATCGGCTTTCGACCCAACTTATCCACGCAAGACGCCCTCATACAGTATCACCATGATTTCCACCAACACCCCCCGCAACGAGATCACACCTCTATACTCTCACTGCACCTCCAAAAAGCCTTTGACAATATCTCACACCATAGCATCCTTCAGGCAATCTCATCCCAAAACCTAGGCCTACACTTCTACCACTATATCTATAACTTTCTCGCACAACGTACCGCTACCATCCGTTTGGGCCATGTCCAGTCTGATCCTTTCCACATGCCAGACCGCGGAACGCCACAAGGAGCGGTCCTCTCGCCCATGCTCTTTAACCTCACCCTAATCCCACTTGCCCGCACTCTCCTCACTATCCCCACGCTACGCAGCACACTGTACGCAGATGACATTGCCCTTTGGGTCCACTCTGGCTCCGACCAACACATTGAAGCAACACTTCAACACGGCCTAAACCAAGTCTTACATCACATCGAACCTTTGGAGCTCCAATGCTCTCCACACAAATCCGCTCTCCTCACCTTTACGCCCCCTCGCCACAAACCCCCCAAACCCCCCCATCCAACTTTTTATACACTCTGACCCAATACCACACTCACAACAACTTCGACTTTTAGGCCTCACCCTCACACACAACAGATCACCCGCACCTACCCTCAAATACGTAAAGAAATATGTTACCCAAACCACGCACCTCATTAGAAGGATCGCCACTAAACACCACGGCATCAAGGAACAGGACCGCCTCCGACTCGTCCACAGTTTTCTACTCAACCGTATCCTATACCACCTACCCTACCTTAACCTTACACCCACCCAACTCGACTCCCTTGATGCGCTCCTCAGGAAGACATATAGACATGCACTCCTACTCCCCCTCACGCCCCAACGCACCGCCTGCTCGACCTCGGCATACACAACACAATACGCGAACACCTAGACGCCCACCACATGTCCCAACTCACCCGCCTCGCATCCTCGCCCACAGGGCACTACATTCTTAACACTATAAACATACTCCCCACCACCGTCCCAATCCCTCCCTCCCCATTCCACCGCACATACTTAACCGCATCCGAGTCCACCCAATCCCTCGCCACATGCACCCAACTTTCCATAAAGCCCGGCGGCTAGCACGAGCCAACATCCACGCCAAACTATACCCACCATCACCATGCACACTATACACTGATGCCACACCCTACCCTCACAACCCTGCACACTGTGTAACTGTTCTGGGCCAACATCCACCACCAAACGTCACGGCGGCCACCATCCTCACTACGAACACAACCACGGCGGAGGAAGCGGCCATTGCCCTTGCGCTCGCCCAGAGCCCCACCCCCAATTCGTCCTATCTGACTCTCAGCAGGCCATCCGCAACTTTATTTGCGGCAATATCTCCCCCATGGCCTTCCAAATTCTCACCAACAACCCTCCATCCGACACCGTGACCCTGCTGTGGACACCAGCCCACACAGGCGTAGGCGCTAATGAGATGGTGCACGATCGTGCTCGCGAACTTATCGACCGAGCCGCCATTTCAACTACGCGTACACGCGATGCCCCTGCAGGCAAGCCCACCTCCCTCCTGCAATACAGGGATATTACCCTGCACTACCGCCTCCTCCGCCGCCAATACCCACCCCCGCACCCACACCTCTCCCAAGAGGCAGCACACATGCTGCGCCTCCTACAAGCACACACTTTCCCCCACCGAACACAACTAATACACACTCACCCACACCTCTTTACCACCCCCGCCTGTCCTGCCTGCGGGGCACTCGACACTCACTACCATTCCCTTTGCGAATGCCCCGCAGACCCGTACCCCCTCTTCCCTCCCCTCACCTCTGGGAGCAGATGTTGCGCGACCCGGAGGAGTCAACCCAAGTCCTGACCACCTCCCGGGACCTGGCGGTCGCGGCGGCCCTCTGGGCCTCCACCACCCCCAATACCTGATCCTGGAAGACTAATAAAGTTTCCTCCTCCTCCTCCTCCTCCTTGCACTTCAAGCGCACGCGCGGTCAAAACTCGGCTAATGGCATGAAGCGTGTGCTTGAGGCAGGGCGTTTAAAGGAGACGCCCTGTCGTTCTCTCTCTGTCTGTAACCATAGCTTTCCTTGAGGCGTGTGCTTACAGTTCAACTTTAACCTTTGTTGCAGGTTACAATGAGATGTCCAGGACGCCGGGTAAGACCAACTAGTCCGATTTTAGTCCCCCAAAAGGCTTCGTAGGGTTTGGGCAGAGTAGGTTGTTTTCCAGGTAAAAAGAAATTATGTAACTTCTTGGGGAGACACCCTTTCTTTTCTTTTTCAGTTCCTTTAAAAACACTTTGTTTTAAATCTTCTAAATTTTAAGTTTGAAGTTTAATTTTGTTTTAGTTTGTTTTGTTTTTTCGTTAAAGTTTGCTTCACTTAAAAGAAAGTTCTTCTAAAACACATGAAACCTTTAGAAAACATCACGTGCAGCAAGCGTTATTGCTGTGCAAGCCTATCAATATTTAGGGCTGATAATTGTGCGTCTAACACACTGACAAGGTGGAAACGGCTGGTGGAGCAGCTTCGGTGGTCCAATCCCGCAAGTGAGCTACTACCTTCGACAACACTTAAGCATCTCTTGCACTTCGAGCGCACGCGCGGTCGAAACTCGGCAAAGGGCATGAAGGTGCGTTTGAGGCAGGGCGTTTAAAGGAGACGCCCTGTCGTTCTCTCTCTGTCTGTAACCATAGCTTTCCTTGAGGCGTGTGCTTACAGTTTAACTTTAACCTTTGTTGCAGGTTACAATGAGATGTCCAGGACGCCGGGTAAGACCAACTAGTCCGATTTTAGTCCGCCTAAAGGCTTCGTAGGGTTTGGGCAGAGTAGGTTGTTTTCCAGGTAAAAAGAAATTATGTAACTTCTTGGGGAGACACCCTTTCTTTTCTTTTTCAGTTCCTTTAAAAACACTTTGTTTTAAATCTTCTAAATTTTAAGTTTGAAGTTTAATTTTGTTTTAGTTTGTTTTGTTTTTTCGTTAAAGTTTGCTTCAGTTAAAAGAAAGTTCTTCTAAAACACATGAAACCTTTAGAAAACATCACGTGCAGCAAGCGTTATTGCTGTGCAAGCCTATCAATATTTAGGGCTGATAGCTGTGCGTCTAACTCACTGACAAGGTGAAAACGGCTGGTGGAGCAGCTTCGGTGGTCCAATCCCCAGCGTGAGCTTACCACCTTCGACAACACTTAAGCATCTCTTGCACTTCGAGCGCACGCGCGGTCAAAACTCGGCAAAGGGCATGAAGTGCGTGTTTGAGGCAGGGCGTTTAAAGGACACGCCCTGTCGTTCTCTCTCTGTCTGTAACCATCGCTTTCCTTGAGGCCTGTCCTTACAGTTTAACTTTACCTTCAGTTGCAGATTACAGCGGGTTCATGACGCCGGGTAAGACCAACTAGTCCGACTTTAGTCCGCCTAAATGGCTTCGTAGGGTTTTGAGCGGAGTAGGTTGTTTTCCAGGTAAAAAAGAAATCATGTAACTTCTTGGGGAGACACCCTTTCTTTTCTTTTAGTTCCTTTAAAAACACTTCGTTTTAGATCTTCTAAGGTTTTAGTTTCAAGTTTAATTTTGTTTTAGATTGTTATTTTTGTTTTCGTTAAAGTTTGCTTCAGTTAAAAGAAAGTTCCTTTAAAAACACATGAGGCCTTCAGAAAACATCACTTGCAGCAAGCGTTATTTCTGTTTAAGCGTATCAATATTTAGGGCTGATAGCTGTGCTTCTAACTCACTGACAAGGTGAAAACGGCTGGGGGAGCAGCTTCGGTGGTCCAATCCCCAACGTGAGCTTACTAACTTCGACAACACTTAAGCATCTCTTGCACTTCGAGCGCACGCGCGGTCAAAACTCGGTGACGAGCATGAAGTGCGTACTTGAGGCAGGGCGTTTAAAGGACACGCCCTGTCGTTCTCTCTCTGTCTGTAACCATAGCTTTCCTTGAGGTCTGTCCTTGCAGTTTACCTTTTCCCTTTGTTGCAGATGACACCGGGTCCACGACGCCGGGTAAGACCAACCAGTCCGATTGTAGTCCGCCCAAAAGGCTTCGTAGGCTTTTAGTGGAGTATAAGTTGCTTTCCAGGTAAAAAGAAACCATGTAACTTCTTGCGGAGACAGTCTTTCTTTTCTTTTTTAGTTCCTTTAAAAACACTTCGTTTTAGATCTTCTAAAGTTTAAGTTTGAAGTTTAATTTTGTTTTAGTTTGTTATTTTGTTTTAGTTAAAGTTTACTTCAGTTAAGAGAAAGTTCTTCTAAAAACACATAAGGCCTTCAGAAAACATCATGTGCAGCAAGCGTTATTGCTGTGTAAGCGTATCAATATTTAGGGCTGATAATTGTGCGTCTAACTCACTGACAAGATGAAAACGGCTGGGGAGCAGCTTCGGTGATCCAATCCTGAACGTGAGCTTACTAGCTTCGACAACACTTAATTAAGGCCGCGGTCCCATGGCCGCAACCATAGTACCGGTGGCAGCTGTGCTAACGCTCCTGTTTGCGGTGCAAATGTCGCGTCTTTGCGAGTGCCACGTATTTCGTTCTTTTTGAAAATAAATTGCCAATTCATCATCACTGTTTTAGTGCAAAATATGATACGAATGTTTCATAACTTAACGCGCAATAAGAAAACAAAAAGTGCAAGTTTTGATATATTTCAAAGACATACCTCTATGCATTCCAAGTTTCTAGATTTTTAATGCATCCAAGACGCGTCCTTACTTTTTAATGAATAGATGAAGGACTCGTTTAGTTCCGTGTGTACGTGTTTTTCTTAATTCGCACACTCACATTTTTTAATGTTTATTCAAAAGAGCCTTTTTATGTGATTTTGAAGTCTCGTAACTCAGTTTCACATCATAACGCAGCAACGAAATTTAAACATAGGAACTCAGCATATGAAATATTAGGAATGCAACGCCACCCGTTTTCTCGTAAACACAACTTGATTGGGATAAAATTTAAAATAATTCTCTTCACGCGTTCTTGGTTTTCTCAGACAGCGTTCTGGCATCTGATCTAATTTGTTTTAGTTGTATGCTAGAGGAACTGAGCTGGTTCACTATAAGCGTGATATTTTGCATTCATATTCAGATTTCTTTAAAAAATTTTAAATCATGGGACTCTTTTAAGCTCGACTCTGTACGCAAGAAACCGGTTTCGAAGAAGAGGACAGCTATTTAAACAACGATTCTTAAATTAGAGATCTTATCGGTCTGATTAAAATCACTTTCTATGATTGTAATTTTTTTAAAGCACACTAATTGTCCTAAATAATAAAAAGAACCTATGTTGTAGCAGACGACGCGCACTTGCGCCATCTTTTGAAAAGTGACTGAAATTCGAAGTTGAGAAGTTCAGTCAAAGTGGCGCTGATTCGGTCCCGGACGCAGAGGATTCCTTTCTCAAATATTTCCTCGAGCTACTTCCTCGTTCTTGCAGTAAGTCACAGTTAATCTTGCAAGAAAAACCAACAACGAGAAGCGCGTCACATGGGTCACGAGAAAACTCTCGAGAAACACCTATACTTCGTCTCATCTTAGCATGGACTAATTGCGAAGGCTATGTAGGCGCGAGCGACTTGCCTTGACCGCACTAACTGGAGCATTCGCTGCACGAGCGCTCGTGCAGCCGCCGAGGCTTCATCTAAAGCTACTAGCTCGCGCTTTTAGCAAGCGCGGCTAACAATAGTCCATGCAAAGGTGAGACGAAGTATAGTACCCATAAATAAGATATTCAATGCTGCCCGTCATGTTCTGACACCACAAAAGGTGCAAATATTGAGCTTAATATATGGTGACGAACGAAGGAAAATTTATTTTCCTTCACACCAAGATTTTTAACAGACATTTTTTTTAAGGTTCCAGCTTTCCAACCGCGCGGGTTTTGTTTTGCTCGCCATCGTGCAGAGATTTGAGGTTTTCAGTTTCAACGTTACTCTACTCGTAGACAGCTTACGGAGAGTGTTATGTGCAAACCGCAGTGACTGGTCCTCATGGTAAGGCAACAAACAGCCAGTCATCGTGGCTCAAATCTGAGGCTCAGGAAAAGGGTCTAATAAACCCCCTTTGCGTAAAGTGCCCGATCAAAAGCTTTGCACATGTGCGAAACCCTCACTAGGTCGTCTTTCTTTAGATTAATTTTTATTTCATTTATTCAAATAAGAACTATGTCAGACGATCAACTTTCATGGTGTTGGTCTAATAATGCAACGACGCCAAGCTACCACATTGCGCTTTACACCAACCATGGCTCTTGTCCTTTGCAACAAATTATAAGCAGCCAGGTCCGACTTGCTAGAAACAGCGTCTCAGCTGAGACAGTGGGAAAGAAAGCAATGCCAAAGCCAGCGCTCGAGCTGAGCTGGACTCAAGCCGCGTCTCAAGACAGTCGCGCTACCTACCCTTTGCACTGTCTTCTTTCACTCAGTCTCAGCTGAGACTGAGTGAAGAAGCAGCCTCAAGGGTGGGGCGCGCGACTGACTTGAGACGCTGTTCTATACTTCGTTTCTGCTTCCGTCCGAGCGCAGCCAAAGGCTCAGGTACGCTTCGCAACTTTGAGAAGTGCATTCCTACGCATCACAAAGTAGTCCGCAAAAGTGATTCTTTTTAAATAAAAACTGTTTTGTGCGGTAAACATTGAATACTATTCACATGTGTACTGTTGAGAATTATTTGCAGCTAAAGGAATTAAATATGCGAACTTTACATTTTGAATAATATATGTGAATGCATGTGGTTGGGTGAAAACACGTACATACCTCTGGCAACACGGCTGCAGCGCTCGGTTTTTCAGCGTGATTTCGTTCCCGTAATGGCCGAATCATGTGCTTCGCTGGTTTCCTCGCCGATTCGCTTCAAAACGTCCTATTGCAAAGGCACGTTTGGGCGCCACGCGCGAGAGGTCGTGATGAATGTCAACTTTCAAATTCGGCAGGAGACTCCGGCCGCGTCGTACCGCGAATGCGTTGTAAACCTACGAAAAGCGTCCGGGCCACTACAATTCACTGATACGCGGCGAAATCAGGGCACCACTTTACCTGCCGATCACATTGAACGACGAGAAGCTGGTGGGAAGGACAGCGCCTCGAGCCCTTGTATATTCAGAAAATACAAGGAAACATCAACGGCCGGGTCGTCGGGCACCTTGCAATGTGTGCTTGCCTCTCGAAACTATGCCGAAATGCCAAACAGGTGGAAAGCTCGAACACAGACGCCAGCGGCCAGCCTACGTACTGACATCCCCTGTGACTAAATTTCAGAACGTGAACGGGCACGTTTTATACCCGTAGCAGACGATACCGTCGATACACCCATAGCAGACGAAATACTCGACGAGCGCGGGAGGCGCGGACGAACTAGCGGCGCAGCGGAGTGATACAAAAGTGCAGGCGAGATCGCGTGACCTATTGCCGGCGTGCGATTGGCTCAGGCCACACGTAGCTTTGGCTGCGCTCGGACGGAAGCTGAAACGAAGTATAGCAAGCCGGCCCAGGATCACAACTCGTAAATTTTCCTTGCCCTTTCCTTTTGTTTTGGGAACACCGCAACGAGTCTTGCGAAATAAAATTAAGCGAAATGCTCAGTGCTGCCCTCACATGTTCTTCCATGACTGGGCCAGAGAGCGGTTTCCTTGTGGCCTTCACTCTCGCCGAGGAGCAAAGGGACTTCTTTAGCCGTGTAGGCGTGCGACCACACAACGATGCCCAACGCAGCCTGAGCCATCGGGAACAACTGTTCCCCGACAACTGCGATTAAAAATTTGTGCTATTATATAGGGTGGTCCAAGTATCCAGGCTCGATCTAAAACGAACTGTAAAAATTGACGCCTGCACGTAGCAATCTAAACTTTTTGTCAAAGGCGTAGATCACAGGTCGGTTTTTTCTTGTAAAATTACAAAGCGTAGCTCTATTTCTCTAAAAAATAGGCCAAGAAACTTGCCAGGGTCTACGGCGGGCAGCAACACAGATGACAGGGGTCCAGTAGCGGGGTGTGTTTGGCGTTCGTATTGATAGATGGCGCTACCTCCTTATCGCGACGGCTCGCGACCACCGTGGTTTATTCAAATGAATAAAATCTTTTCTGAAATGTACCTTAGGTTAAAGAATAAATGTAAACAATAAAAGCAAAACTCAAGTAAAAAAAAACGCGTCTCCATAACGGCTGCGCTTTTGGTGCCAACGGATTTCGTCTGCGTGTCGTCTGCTATCTTTCACTGGTCGGCTGCACCTTCAGATGCTGCTCCCGACGCCATCTATCAATACGAACTCCAAACACATCCCGCTAGTGGACTTGGTGGTCTGGGTCGCCGCCCGTCGTAAACCTTGGCAAGTTTCTTGGCCCTATTTTTCACTTAAAGATAACTACGCTTTGTAATTTTACAAGAAAAAACGACCTGTGAAATACACCTTTGACGAAAAGTTGAGATTGCTACGTGCTGGCGTCGATTTTTACGGTCCATTTTAGATCGAGCCTGGGGACTTGAACCACCCTATACTTGCTTGAAATAGCTGTAGTGAGCCGATTGAAATAAGTTTCGGTTTACAATAATTAAATGCTTGTCTATTCAAACTTGTTTCTTAAGGAGCCGACGAGAAAGACGTGTTCCGCTTAAGTCCCTGAAGGCAGCCGGCCTCACGACCTGTAGGTCTGTAATTACTCTAGAAACTTATCCAACTCAATCCCGGAGCAAAGAGGACAACACGGTGAGGAGGACGTGCCTCTCAGAAGGAATTAAAGCGCTGTAGGAGCGCTAGAGTTACAACGACCCCTCCAAGCTGCCGCAGCAAAGAGCAACTACTCCCGGTGCAAAGGCCGTAAGAGATCGCGCCTGTTCACTCTAGCCCGGCCATTGCTCTTGAAACAGCTGATCGAGGTCCACTCAAACAAAGGCGTTTGCTTATGTTTTCCTACGTTGTGTTATAACTAAGTCAGGACACTTGATCTATTAACCTACCGATGATTCAATTAATGATTTAATCACAATGAAATTTTTAATAGTGAATCCATTAAATTTTGACAAACAAAAAAGTAAAAATTTAACGCTTTCACCACGCCGACGTGTACGAGTCTACCTGTATGAATCCAAACATCAGATGAAAATTTGATCTAAAGTAAACTGTAGGGGCAAGATATGTGACTCGAAAGAGGTGGAGAAGGTTATATGTGCCCCAGCCACTTCAACGCCATGCGATTGCCCGTCTAGCGCAGCTGAGCCTACATACCTATTACTAAATTACCCAACCATCAAGGAGAATTCAGGGAATGGTGTTCCACGCGCCGCACGTGCTGGCGTCTGCCGCAGTAACTGTCCTAAAAAAACCTAAAACAAATGGCATCTTGCACGCGATTTCGTTAATGCTTTATTTTGGTTATTTACTTCAAATCTTTTAAACGGGGAAGGCCTGCTCGTGCGGCGCGCGGAGCACCATTCCCTGCATTTTCCTTCATGCTTGTGTAATTTAGCAATAGGTCTATTGTGAACAATCAAAGGAGTTCCCTATTGCTGGGAAATATTAACGAACCTGTTTGGTTCTGTGGCTAAAGTAATAATTTTTTTAGTGTGACTGTCTTTCGACTGTTCTCAAATACACATAAAATACACATCAAAAATGACGCACGCACTAGGCACACCTTAGTCAGCCAGGACTGTGGAGCTATGGAGTCGGGGAAGCGTGCCCGTCTCACACCCCGAAGGCCCGGGTTCGATTCCCATCCAGACCGAAATGTACCAAAGTTTCTTTCCAAATCCATTCAGTTACTTTGTTCACAATCCCGGATTCTTACCTCCTGCATGAAGAGGAAGTATGTGCCACTGGAGGTTCAAGCGCTTTTGGTGTACTGGAGCCATCACGGGGACATGCTAGAAGAATGTGCAAAATTTTGAAGTCTGAATATTGGAGACAGGTTCGGCTTTATCTTGACTGGCTACGTGTCGTCGTGCAAGAAGAAAAAAAAAAACACAAAGACAACCTTCGGTTCGCCGAGTACAAGAAATTAGCATCCCAATCAAAGGAGTTCTTGTGGCAGCGACCTCGACTAAATCTTCAACCCTAGAGGAAGTTTGCAGCCAGGGCTACAGACAACGTCACCTTGCTGGGGGACGCCACCATTCCAGCAGAGGTGAAAGACATCCTTGAGAAAGGTCCCAAACACAGCTTCGAGCCTTCCTCTACTCGACATGAGCCCTAGCCATGGTTCACAAGGTTGGAGATCGGGTCAATGAACAAGACCGAGAGAGAGCCATTGGTGATGGTGCGGACTGCATGACAGGTAGAGAAAGTCATATGACTAAGACGAAGCCTCCTTTTGGAAAAACTCGTGAGTGTTTTGAAACAAAGTGAATTAGCACTTGTGGAAGCCATTAAGGAAGGTGGGTTCGTAGTGATGCCAGAAGGGACGTTTCAATATAATGCACTAGTAGCCATTAAAAATAATTTTAAGGCAGTAATGTATTCACCGATGCAGAAGAAATCTGTGGCACTGAAGATGCTGAAAGAGTTGAACTTGGATGGGTTGAGAAAGGCAGCTAACAAAGCCGAGAGCGCATTTTCGGAGGTGTTTTTCACCGGAATACCACATAAACCCGGCTGCCCTTGAGAGCCATTGTATCTTAGAGATCCACCTGACAGGCACACGTAAGCAGATACCTACAACATCACCTTAACAAACCTGCAGTAGATGATGCTTTTCTGGTACGAAGCTCAGATGAAGTCGTCCAAGAATTAAAGAGAGGGATACAGAATGAAGTCACGGCTTTTTTAGTTGATGTTGAAGACTTGTACTATTCTGTTCCGCACGAAGGATTAATGAACGCTGTGAGGAACAGGATTACTGATTCGGGAGAGGTGGTGTTTAAAAATTCTGCAGGTATCAGTAGTGAAAATTTATAGAGCTTTTAGAATGTTATCTGGGTTCTACTGCCGTTAGCATCATTGGGCAGTTTTTATACAAAAATCTGGTGTTGGTATTGGTTCGTCCGTCGCCCCTGTTTTATATGTAACATAGTTTTAGCATCGTTGGACAAGCGGATCTCTGAAGGTCTACCGCAATTACATATAGTAGAGGCGTTTAGGTATGTTGACGATTTCCTTGTAAGTTTAAATACTGATATTAATTTCGATGAAGTTGTTGTGAAAGTTCTCAGCAGCCTCCACAGAAGCATCAGGAGGTCTGAAGTTCACTTGGGAGGTGCCAGATGACAAGCGCATCCAATTCATAGAACTTATGTTCAATTTTTCTGGAGACCATTTCTGCTGGATGTACAAACCGCGTTCAAAGAAAAGCCTAATGTCGTTTGACAGTGCTCAGTCTAAGCTGATTAAGCGGGGAATCGCTATAACCTGCCTCCAGGCAGCATTCACAAAGAGTTGGAATCACGAAATGGAGACTAGCTTTGATATACAGATAAAAAGGCTACTGAATGCAGGGTTCCCTTCACGGCTGATTTCTAGTGTCTGTGAAGGCCTGCTTCAAAAAATCAAACAAAAAAGTAAACAAAGTGGTAGTATCAGCAATATAGATAAAGAAAAGAGCACATGTCATTCCATACATGCACAGAGTTTCACACACAAAAGAAAGAAAAAGATTGCAGGCACATACAATGTTAACATTGTTTGCTTTTTGCGCCCTGCAAACTGGCTAAGATTTTCCAATGATGACTAGAAAAAGAAAGTTCTGTGCTCCAAGAAGTATGTAAGCCAATATACTGACTGTGTCACTAACGTCATCTATGAAATACCGCTTAGTTTCGGGAAACTTTATGTAAGACAAACAGGATGCTGTTTCAATGACAGGGCAAGAGAACACAAACTATCTGTGCGCAACAAATCGGGGGTCATCTGTCTGAGCATTGTAAGCGTTGTTGCTGCTAACCGCTTTTAGAGTCAACGACGTTCATAAAAAAAGAGAAAGAAAAAACAAAGCGGGAGATTATAGAGGCTTTCTTTATTATGTGCATCAGCGCGCCATCTGTTAGCCTACTAGATAAAGTGACTTATCTAGATGGGTGTCTGTAAAGTGTTTTCATTGTCTGTTGGCGGTGTTTGAAATGTAAACAGTAGATGAGTTGTCCTTTAAAGTGTTGAACGGTCTTGTAATAAATCAGTTGAGAGTAACGCCTTGTCTCTATCATTTGCGTTATTTTCTATTGTCCCAGTCTGTTAGCGCTTTTAAACCTTATACCTAATTAGTATCAACATCATCGAAAATTTCAAATAGAAATCATTCACATCGATATTATTGAGGTCACATTCATTAACATACAATGTCAGCGTTACTGTAAAATTCTCCATTTCTGTTGCATTCAAACAGAAAATATATATAGATAAAGATATATGTAAGACGTTGTTATATTTTTTTCAACATCAAAATATCAATAGACTTAATTATTAATGAACAAATCAAAAGCACTGTAAAAAGCACTTTGAAATCTGCTACCTACTCGCCTAACAAGTTTTAAGTTTAGGTCACTGGGGCTAAAAATACACTTTTACTCTTTTCTTGAACATGCAGAATCTTCGACCTCGGCGTTCTATTTCAACAATGTTGGGGTGGTTTATATATCAACAATATTGGGGTGGTGCTAGTTTAAATTATCAGATTTCTAGGATAGAGTTGGCTGGCTTCCCGAGCTCAGTCTTGGTTTCTGTTGCGGACACTACCCTTCAAAACATGAAGGGGATTAATAGAAAGGTCCCAACAAGGCAAGGAACAAAATGACCAGAACCCATTACGTCTTTTCACAAGGTTGGCCACAATCTGAAATGAAACGTGAGTACGATGGGCCAGAAGTTTTCTCTGCCCCAAATAAGTTGAATGGGTTGCGCTCCCGCATTGCTGATGAGAAAGCAAAACGGCCATGTGAAAAGAAACACGTGAATCCTTTACGTGGACTGCATATGCGGAGGGCAAGTTCGTCTGCTTCTTGGGCAGGGGGTAGCGGTGACGTCAGAACGCCGAGCCCTGATTGGCTGATCGCGATCCCCTATCTGAGCGTCGTCTGCTCCTCTGCAACGTCGTCTGCTCGCAACGTCGTCTGCGTCTCTCTTACCTTTCCTGCGACTTTCGAAAGTGCAGAGCCAGAGCCAGATTCACGAAACGATCTTACGCCGAAAATATGCGTAAGGCAAAACTTAAAAACAAATCCGTATTCACGAAACGAAATTTTCGTAAGATTTGCGCAGGTTACGACGAAATCCTATGACAGCTCCGAAGCTGTATTACGCACTTCTTACGATCAAATCAGCATGGCCGACAGCGTCGCGGTCGCGACGACCAACGGACGTTTATTTTTCTACGTGCGCTTCTCACGCGTCCCGACTTCAAGCAGCAAGAAAAAAGTAAAAAGTACTTGAACCAGACCACGACGAACAAGAACGCTGGATCCACAAACACCCGGGAAAAGCTCCAACGGCCACGATTCCACGCGACGCCGACCAAGCGAGCTCGGCAGATAGGCCTAGCAGGCACTCCGACTCGGCAACCGTGTGCCCACGACCGGCGGGCGTGCTGAATGGAATATGCCCGCGCGACCCTGTGAACCCTTCCCGTATTATACTTTGATCCCTGACCTCAATTTTAGATTAAGAGGTCAATCTCTTCCTCTTGTCATCTCCTTTGTTTTCCGAGGCAACGGTGACTCTCGCCGGTGAAAAAGCGGTGAATCTCCGACAGACGCAGGAAAGGTAAAGCAGCCATCGCTTTGACTAGCAGACGTAAAGCAGACGACGTTAACTGCGCCAACCCGCCGACGCCGTTAAAGAGTGAGGAGTCTCGCCGCACACGAAAGGAGGGAAAAAGTATTTGGGAAGGAACTTGCGGACACTAACACGCTCTCGGTTCTTAGCAACAAACCTCGGCGTCTCGGGACACCTCGCCAGTGAGTACTTTGACTTCCCTCCTTGATGCGCGTCTGCTAGTTGTTAGACAAAAACAACGTACCGCTCGAGTTATTTCGTCTGCCCTCTCTGAAAGGCGAAGTCGAGCTCGCTCGTAAAGACCTGAACTTTCGAAAGTCGCACGAAAGGTAAGACAGACGCAGACGACGTTGCGAGCAGACGACGTTGCAAAGGAGCAGACGACGCTCAGATAGGGGGTCGCGATCAGCCAATCAGGGCTCGGCGTTCTGACGTCACCGTTACTTCCTTCCTCATGCGCAGAAGACGAAAATGAGCCCACTTGCGAGGCGTATACCCTTGCATCGCTTATCACCCGGGCGAAAATTGCTGAGTCACTGAGCTGTGGACGGAAGCGCAGTGTGCGATATAGCGCAAAGTAGAGCAACAGCGCATGCTCAGAAGGCGTTACACAGCCCAGCAGACAAAGATGGCAGCGCGCAGAAGGCGACTTTTGCATAGGTCTATAGTGAGTGTTACGTATGAATTCCCGCTGACTTCTGGAAGGGTCTACATCGACCAGCGAACACGCACTGTCAGTAAAAAACAAATATGGCTAGCATTTCCCGATATATTAAAATATTTTGGCTGTGTTTCGGGACTTGAATAGATAAGGATCACGGAAGAAACCGTGAGACTGTGGCTCGGGAACTTTTGGGTGCGTTTTTATCAAGAAATGTGGGACGCTATGCTTCAGTAACACCTGAACTGTGATTTCTGAATATTATGTTTAGTTTTTGTACCGATCAGCTACCGACTAGAAAGCTGTACGTGTTGCTGCTTTCTTAATGAATATTAGTTTTGCTTTTTTAGCAAATATAGCTGAATGTTAGCGCTTGTCCTGTTTACTTCGTGTCCCTGTCTTTTGTTGCACTATATTTTATGTTAAAGTAACAAGACCTACTAACTGTTGCTACCTCTAAACAATTACTGCTTCTACTTTCAGGACGGGAGGAACAATCCTCCAAGCAAAAGGGTAAGACGTTTTCTCGTTTGTCGATGCACACCGTAATAAGGAAGGAGGTAGTGTATTGTTTTAGAGAACCGGGTTCGCACATCCCATACGGTTCGATGGGCCCTCTGGTACGAACTGCGCATGCGCAACCACAGGACACTGCCGTATGCGCTGGTCGTACCAGAGGGCGCATCGTATAAAACTCTCTATTAGAGACATTTAGGGAACCGTTTCGCGTTTCCAATCGGTATGGATATGATCAATACAATCGCCAAGCGGCGCTTTGAAAAGCTCATCCTCGTCTGAATCACAGAAATGCAATTTGTTTCGCCGAAAAACGACAAAGATGCTGGAAACATGACCGAAATGAACCGCTCGTTGCTTTCTTGAGAAGCGACACGCAAAGTTTTGAGCGAGAAATATTGTAGGCGCAAATTCACGAAAAAACAAAAAAGTTCGAGGCGTACATCGGCAAGAGATGTTAATATACAATCTCGACAACGGAAAGCAAAAAAGGCCAAATGGTCTGCGTCGTCGTCTTCTGGAGGCAATGCATGGGTAGTTTTAGGTTCGAGACCTCCGACTCTCTCTCTCTCTCTCTCTCTCTCTCTGTGTGTGTGTGTGTGTGTGTGTGTGTGTGTGTGTGTGTGTGTGTGTGTGCGTGCGTGTGCGTGTGTGTGTGTGTGCACGCGCGCGTAAGTCTATGTGCGCGCGTGTGATGTGTGTGTGTGCGTTTGTGTGCGTGCATGTGTGCGTGCGTGTGTGCGTGTGTGTACGTGTGCATGTGTGGGCGTGTGTGTGTGCGTCCGTGCCTGCGTGTGTCTGCGTGTGTGCGTGTGCATGCGTGCCTGCGCGCGTGAGTGTGTGTGTGCTTGCGTGCGTGCGTGCGCGCGTGCGTTCGTGTGTGTGTGTGTGCGTGTTTTAACGCAGAAGCGCATAGTTTATGCTTTTATTCGCATTCGGAAGTTATTATATCTATTCTTTGTATCTTCTTAGTGCTTGAAATAGCGCCCCGATAAGCTCTGATCTACCGTTTGGTCACATTACGATCGGTTGCAGCACCCGGAAACGAACGTCACTACACTCAGTACAGTGGACTTGGGACATGGAGCAGCACTACAGCTTAAAAACACTGATCTTCAGCTTATTTAAAGCACGTGATAGTAGTTTACTATCACGTTGTCAGCGCTTCAGGGCAAAAAAGCTAGGTACAGAATAGCAAGAAAAACGGGGCTGGAAATTGCCCTCGTCGAAGCGCTACTGGAAGCATAAGGATATACCAAGGAGAACTATAAACAATTTCGAATATGAATTTTTGCATATATTATGCACTTGTGCACTCAGATTTAAAAAAGTCACGAATGAAAGCAATAAAAAAATTTGAATATACCTAACCACTTCTTATGAGTTGTGAATGTGAAAGAATGAATGTCGTTCTTCCGGTCCCTGAGTTTGTCTGTGCAGTACTGGCGTGGATGACCACGTTTCGCTACTGCGGAGGTTGCGGCTGCAGCCGATATCGATGGCTGAGCCGCCGCCATGTTCCTCGACGTCGAGAAGAGCAGAAGCGGCTGCAGTCCCCACCTGCCTTCGGCAACGCCTGACACGAGAGCGGTGGCCGAGCGCGCGCTCTCGTGAAGCGGCCACCGGCCATATTCCAATCTACTTAGCAGCTAAAAATATTTCCTGTCTACAAAACATCGCAGGAACATGTGTCTACGAAATGTCGCAGTGTCGACTAAATGTCTCTATAATGAGAGTTGTCGACTAAACGTGTTTTTATTCAACGTGTTTTTCGAAACAAATACAAACTCGTTGCTATAACATAGGCGTCTGATGCTGTAAACAAGGATTTTCTATTTCGCTTTTGATTTCAGAGACAGCGTAAGAAACAATTTCAGTTGCATAGCTCTTTCGGTTTCCAAGTCGTAACTGCCCACGCGACTCATCTGGATTTTCTTTGCGCTCTCTTTCACAGCCCGGTGGATGGAGGCCGAACAAAAATTTATATTCTACTATTTCTTATTCTGGCTGTCTGCGCAGCCATGGTCATTGGCTTCATCGCCTGGAACGGGTCACGTGAGTTTTCTGCGCCTCGTCCGTTCATGCAACCGAAAATCGCGCTGTAGTGGCACCTCGTTTCACGGTAAGCTTGGCAAAGAGCGAACGCTCTTTGCCAATTCGAGCAAATGACAGCGACGGAATTAAATCACGCACCTTTTTCGACCAATGAGCGCTTTTTGGGTGTTTTTGCGAACTCCAAACGACGGGAAGCACAAGTTGCCTCCGTCCTCCAGAACGCAGTGACATCGTGGCGTTGCACTGGACTTCAATGCTTGGTTCACTGTTTCAATGCATTGGTTTTCAACGCAATGCAACGAGACGCGTATGGCGTTTTCAAGGGTCATGCCAACGCATTCCCTGAGAATTCGCCAATTGATCTCTCTTAACTTTCAATATTTACGATGACTGAATAAAACTTTCGCAGTTAATATTGCTTGATTCATTTTTGTTTTAGGAGTATGCTGTTCCAATAAAGTCTGATTTGTTTATGTTCTGGATGCAGAAACATAAAAAATAACAGATTGGACAGACATGGGCAGTCTTGAACACGTTAGGCGAAAAATAGTAACCAAACACACGTAAATTTACTCGAATGAAATTATTAGATTTGATTACTTAATTACTCGAGAAGAAAACAAGTGCGCTTGCAGATCAGATAGAAGAGCCATGTCCGGTGATAATTTTAAATTTTGATGAAAAGAAATATTTCGCTGGCTCCATGACAAGAATAATAAAACCAATTCTTGTTCTTAAATAAAAAAGTTCTCTTTGCGAAAAAACAATTGTAAGCACCCTCTTAGTCACGTACGTGTTTTGCGTATCGCATGGTGTTGGCATTTCGGACAGCTTCCCAAAAACACTCTTCTGGCTACAGGTCGAGAAATATTTGCACACAAATTAGGCACAGGAAAGATGGACAAAAAGTATTAATCACTGGATATTAGGATCGTTATTTTGAGAAAAGAACGCGAACACGGCACATGGTGCAATAACGCTCTGGATTAAAGATTTGTTTTCTCCGTATCTATAAAAGCCAAGGTCTTCAAACGTTTCTGGGGTGCTGCCCTGTATACAGTTCATCTTTGCATGAAATATTGTTGTCCTGGTTGGCGGGAGAAATTTACAAGGGTGGTTCACAAAGGGGCGTTTAACTATATATGCATTATATTGAGAATTATAAAAATGCCATCTTTAATATTATATAAAATCTCAGATATTCAAGTTAATATTATGTAGTAACAGAAACCTCAAAAATATAATGAAATATTTGTGTGACGTTTAAGTTATAAACCGAAGAATATGGCCAAATTGACGTTAAGGCGGTCGCCATAATTCGGGCGTGCAGTTTTTCGAAATTTCAATATTGATAAAAAGCGTAAAAATGCTACGGTGTGGTCAGGAAAAGACAAATTGACAGCACAGAGGTGGACGGTAGTTTTGAAGGAAAAATGTCTAATACATTTTCGTGCAACCGACGCATAAATGGCTGTGGGCCAGAGCGATCGAGGTGCGCCACCCTGTAACATGCTTCGCGGTGCCTGTTTGAACAGCCGGCGTATAGCGTCTCTGTCTACGCGACGTAAAGGAAGCAATCGGAGCGACTTTGCAAACAGATCAGCCGAGAACCTTGGCGGAAACATGAGATTGGAGGTCGGGCGCGGCAGAACCTGAACCTGCGCCACCTGTGAGCGCCAACAGATCCGCCGCCGTGGTGATCACCACGGTAACCGCACAATGCGAAAAAGAAAAAAAATCTGCAAAGAAAACAAAAATTGCGAATGAATGAGGTCGTTTAACTTAATTGATATGACAATGGTTTGGAGAATCGCGAAATCAATTTCGGTATGCTCATGTGACTTACGTCAGTGATGGTGGCGCAAGCCACTTTAAAGGATGCTGAAACGAAATCTTGATTCCACAAAACACGCGGAAAAGCGCGCAACAGGATGCCACAAACCCCGAAACATCACTCATACAGCGATATCTCAAACGGATGACCATATTTTTCAAGTAAAGGAGGCGCATTTGACAGGTTCGTTGACGTCATCCTTCTACGAGAAGGAGAGGGAACGGCTTCGCGTCTTCTCCGCCTCACCGCCTTGAGGGAGCGAAGCGAAGAGGAGGAAACTAGGTATCTTGACGTCACGCGCCTCGTCGGCCTTGTTCAATCTCGACCTCTTTTTCTCAAAATACAGCCGTCCATTCGAGATATCGCCTTACGAGTAGTGTTGTAGGGATTGTAGCGTCCCACCTACATCTCCTGCATTGTTTTTCTGAAATCCAAATTTCGGTTCGCCATCCCTTTAAAAACAAATACTAACTACACGAGCTGCAGAGCAGCAAGTGCATGTCAACGAAGTGTATTTTTTCTGTAACTGGACATGGCAAGACTGCCTGCGATTGAATCGGGGGTCGTGTCAAGCATCAGGCAAAGTTGCACAACGTTCGACGGCCCACCAGGTCGGTGATCAAGTCGGCGTCAGAGATGGTTGCCCCACTGAACACTAAGCTGCCGGACGTGAAACTAATCCACCTCCCGGAACGCTGACGTTAAAGCGTTCAGGAACACGAAAGCAAAGGAGTGAAACTCTGTTTCTGTTGTGCGTGGAATTCTGTCCTGTCACTTCTGGTGGTGTACGCGGTCCGACCACAGCTGTTTTAGCATGAACAGTAGACACATAAAAGATATATCGGTGAAAGGAAAGTCTCCTACTGCTGCGTAAAGCAGGTCGAGGTCTCGAGCCTGCGGCGCCACTGAGACGAAACGAACGGTGATCGCTACAGGCAAAACAGGAAAAAAATGTTCCTCCACGGATTTCCATTAGAGCGCCGTAACCGAGTCAGGTCACCGTCCGGCAGAAAGAATGCACGCGACAAGCGCCGAATGTGTGAACAAGATCTTGATTCATTAGACTCGTTTCAATTGTACCACTTTAAACATGTCTACTTTTTATCTCTATTTACACTTGGTTGTCAACAGCCCAGCCTCCCTACGAAGGGTAGGCTCCGAAATTCACTGGTCTCAGAAATCTGTATTTAAAGTGTTGACTTGTGCTGTAAACTCACCTGTAATCTTTCGATTAAATTCTTAGTTTTCATCAACTCCTGTCATAGTTCTTTCTATTCATAGACTTCTTACATTTTTCGTCCCCTTTCTTGCCCTTGTTTGAAATCAGCAACCTCCTATCTTTCTCTACACCTCTTAGAGTAATTCTGTATATTTCACGCATTGTAAAATTTAAAAAAAGAAAAAAAAAACATATTAGAGCATTTTGAAGGGCCTTATAGGAGAGATTATGAGCCTTGATCTGTACAGAATTAGAAGAAAAATTAGGCTGACCTTTATCTTAAACTGATCTTCAAATTATTGCAAAATAAGTAACTTCTCGACATTTCAGTGTATTTGTCTTCCAGAAAAGTTATCGTTTTCAATTTCAATGACAATTTATGCGAATATTAAACAAACCTGTCTAAACTATGTTAAAACAATTTGAATTTCAAGTTTTTTAAGATCCGAATCCATAAAGCTCTTAATTGCTTTGTAGTATACATGTTACCGCCTTTTATTTTATGTTCAGTCTCTTCATGAAAGATAGTAAAGCAAAAGCGAAAATTGTTTTTCCTTTATAAATATTCAAAGGGACGGTTTTAAGCAATTCGCAAGGACGTGCGCGTATACCAACAGTTTTGTTCCTCAAAAGAAGTTTTATTTTCCGCAAAAAAAGTTTCAATATGTTTTTGCTGTTACAAAAGTAAAATATATAGTCTGATAAATATAAAAATATGTCAACCGAACATGCTCTTTCGATCCTATCTGAAAACACCCAACACAAACAATCTGAGTCAATCCAACTTTTTTTTATGTATCTTTTTTTTCTACGCGTTGTGCGGCCCTCCATGGCGGCGGATCTATTGGCGCTCACAGGCGGCGCAGGTTCAGGTTCTGCGGCGCCCTACCTCCTATATCATGTTACCGGCAAGGTTCTCGGCTGATCTGCTTGCAAAGTCGCTCCGATTGCTTCCTTTACGTCGAGTAGACAAAGACGCTATACGCCGGCTGTTCAAACAGGCACCGCGAAGCGTGTTACAGGGTGGCGCACCTCGAACGCTCTGGCCCACGGCCATTGATGCGGCGGTTGCACGAAAATGTATTAGACAATTTTCCTTCAAAACTACCGTCCACCTCTGTGCTGTCAATTTGTCTTTTTTGACCGCACCGTAGCATTTTTACGCTTTTTAATAATAATAATGAAATTGTGAAGAACGGGTATGGGCAAGCCCCATTTATGGCTACCGCGTTAGTGTCAATTTGGCCATATTTCTCGCTTGATAACTTCAAAGATACACATATATTGCATTCTGTTTTTGCAGATTCTGTTACTACATATTATTAACCTTAATGTCTTAGATTTTAAAGAATATTAGAGATGGCCTTTTTTATAATTCTCAATATAATGCATATTTAGTTAAACGTCCATGTGTGAACAATTCTTGTCAATGTCTTCCACTAAACAGAACAATATTTATGCAAAGATGAACTATGTAAAGGGCAACACACTGGCAAAGCGTGAAGACCTTAGCTTTTATATTTACGGAGAAAAATACTTTAATCTGGGGCCTTATTGCGCAATGTGCCGTGTTCGCAATTTTGTTTCTCAAATTAACGACCCTAATAGTCGGTGATTAATACTTTTTGTCCATCCTTGCTATGCCTCATTTGTCAGTAAATATTTGTAGTCCCGTAGCCAAAAGCTTTTGGGGAAGCCCCCGAAATGCCAGCATATCGCGCGATACTCAAAACGCGCACGTGACTGAGAGGGTGCTTACAATTTTTTTTTCACAAAGTCAATTTTTTTCTTTTAAGGCAAGGATTGGCTTTATTTTTCTGGGCATAGAGCCAGCAAATTCTATTTTTTACATCAAAACTAAAAATGGTCACCGGATATGGCTGTTCGATCTTATCTGAAAGCGCCTTGGAATCGCCCGTTACTTGATAATGTAAATCTTACTTTCCCGAATAGTACGGATTTCTAAAACGACAGGTTTTTGCGCCGGTTTGATAACAGTGCATCATTCGTTACTTTACGATGCTGGATTCGAATTGGTGAATCATAAAACTACGTAGCTGCTTAATCATTTAATTTCGGTAAGCGAATTTTTTGTCGGGGTGTTGGTTCTGGGATTGCTTGGAAGTAAACTTTTGCAAACAGGGCGCCATTAGAAAAAAGTGGGAAAGAGTAAAGCTTATAAATTGCTTTGCGTACTTCCAAATCTTTTCGCATTAATCATATGGTTCCTTCCTAATAAATTTATTCAAGTAATTACAAAAGTACCACGAAAAAGTGATATATTACGAGTAACTTAATTACTTGCAATATGTATCATACTCGTCTGGACATGGGGCACTACGAAACACATAAAGAAATATTAAAATAAACTAATTAGTTTTCTTTTTATTCACTGAGTGCAATGATCAACAAATAATATGTGTGCGAAACCCGTGTAGTTTTTATGTAATTAAAAATTTAACAAAAATATATTTTTCAAACCGCTATAAAACATTTTTTTTCATTAAAAAAAAAGGAATGCATTCGAGCCAAACCTAGGTAGATGCATTCCCGTCTGTCCTCTATGTGTTGATATGCAATTAGCGTAGGGGTTGCAAAAAGTTACCAGAAATATATAATGACTACCAGGGGAAAGATGACTCCTCATGCGTAGTGGAAAAACCGGTAGTACAAACTGACTGCACCCCCCCCTTCCCCCCGAACAACATGGCGGCTGAATAGCGATGGTCGAATTCCTCGGTTAGTGCTACCGAACAGTCAGAGGTGTTCAGTCAAGTGGGGAACAGAGCAGATATGCCTATTCCACGTTTTCCCCGTGCCATCAAACACTCTGAACATCCGTCCCCAAACACCACTACCTTACCCATATCCAAGAAGGACGACAGTGTATGTACCGGAATCGCCGCGATTGAACACGACAGCGTCTATCCAGATTTACTATATTTGTCCCGCCGACGGAGAACGCTCAACAAAATAAATCGCTACGCGAGGGATGGGCGTGCTTACTTTATTAAACAGAACGCATTCTTGTCATAAGTTACGAGGAACACGCTAGCGCTACCTCGGAAAATATCTTGTCTATGTTTCTTTACAAGGTTTATTACTCTAACCCCGCTCTCCAGTCAAGCATTGTTTCTAGAACCATCGTACATATCATCACGTGTAGACCATGACCTAAAAGTGAGATTTCCCATTGCAGCACCTCCACTTTTGATGCCTGCTTTCTACCCCAGACCTCCATTGATTGGAATCGCCTTCCCGCACATATAGTCTCGATAACTAACACTGTTGATTTAAAAAATGTTATTACCAACTTTTTAACAGTTGTTGCGTAGTGCGTGTTGTGTTTTTTTGTGCTTTGCTTTGCTTCACTCAATCTATGTTACTTTTTATGTTTTAACTGCCCACTCCCCTCTGTAATGCCTTCGGGCCTTGAGGGAAATTTAAATGAAAATTAAATGAAATGAAGCGTTAACAGTCCCATGGAGAAAAACCGACGGCCCCTGCAACCCCCCCCAAAACAAAAAAAAATGCGAAAGAATTTTTTTTTTTATTGGCTGAGCAAAACGGCTTTTAGATAGCCATTGGCGGCCGCTTCACGAGAGCGCACGCTCGGCCGCCGGCCCCACCATCGGCAGTAGCGAAACGTGGCCCTCCAAGGGAGCGGAAGAACCACATTCATGCTTTCGAATTTAAAACTCATATTAAGTGCTTAAGTGTCCTCGGATTATTTTTTTGGATCGGTGCTTGTTTGTGTTTACGTTCAACGACGTGGTTATATATCCCTGCGCGTCTGTGCCGCGTGCCTGAACTTCGCAACTCTTGGACAAAGAGCGAGTGTTTAGGAGCTGGGTGGCGAAATTAGCTATTTTTATTGAACTGAGAGATAGGCAGGGTAGGGAGGCCAGTAGACCAGCAGTTTGTAAATCATTAGGTACATCCCAGCACAACGCTCAGCTTCTTAAATAAGGCGGCAGCTTGCGTCATTAGAAATTTAGTATTAACACCAAGTTGGAGGAAAAAGCAATTATTTTTATAGGAGGGCTTTCTGAGGCTCCACACTCGCACACGAGCACATACAGCATACATGCTCAACACGAACACCAAACAACATACCGAAATCTGATACAAGAATATACCAGTCAGCAGTACAACAACACACAAAAAACTCTAACACAAAGAATCCGTGACTCTTTACGCTAACATCCTACCGACCCGATTCGTATATATGTTCTACCACTCTCTGAGAAAGATTAAGCTAGTGAGTGCTACTATTTACTAGAAGAATACAAAGCATGTTGGAAAGTATTATTAGCATACAAGTGTTCTGTTTATTTAAATTTGCAGGATATGGACCTTTGATAACCTAGCGATTTGAATGGCAACATGATGTAAAATTAATCGGTTAAAGTGACACCACACGGCATGCTGGCGATAAGTTTAGGTTTGAGATTCACGCAGTGATAAGCTTACTCAAGCCATGCTGGCTCATGCTCGTTTTGCGCGTGCAATAAAATCACAAATTACAACAGTTTCTGTATTCCTTATCTGAGAATTCTTAGTCTTACGTTATTCAATTAGTTCCGAAAAATAATTGTGGATGAAGGTGGTGCACGTCCCATTTGTCTCGTGAGGGAGGGTCGGCGTTTCTATGTGGCTTCCGCTCTTTCTTTTTTTTACTACCGAGCCTGAAAGCTTTTGCACGTACATAAGTTCATTATACCGGGCTAGCGCTGGCGGCACGCTTTCCTATCTTGTCCAAGTGAACGATGACTCGCTTTATTCGCTCCACTCTAGAAGCCTTTAAATTAAGTATCGTGTACCTATGAAAAAGTTGTAGAGCCCATCCATATCACGTGAAGATATAGGACAAGCGAAGATGTTATCTTTACGACAACCTTACGATAACGTTAACACAACTTTACCATTTCTATACGCTTTATATAAACAATGAAGACACGTACACGACTTCGTTGTTCAATTGTTTTTATTTCCGATTCAGCCCACGTCTCTTTATCAGCTACGCAGAAGCGAAAGAAATAAAGGTTACATCAGCGCGTTCTACCCTCAGTGTCGTCCCAGCGCACTGTTAGCTGAGATAAGTCGGTGACCGTAGATGATAAAAAGGATCAGGACCACACTATCTAATAATATCTAAAAAAGCTTACGCACACGGGTGGCCCCCTCTTTTTATTTACACTTGCCATGACAAATCGGAACGAAGGAGCGCCGTTTAAATGGGAATTTCATGTTAAGGGCGATGCAACAATTATTGTACTTTGCGCAAATACCGCTTAGAACGGATCCCTGACGTCGATGACCTATGAAACACGCGTTCGTTTTTCACCCCACGCAATAGAAGTCCCAGAAACAAATTAAAGAAAAACGAGCAGCGTTCACCCCCTCAACTCGCAGCCAGAACAAGCGGCCACGTGACCTGGAATGGATTATACGCCGCCAATGTTGATCATAGCCACGCGCTGGGGTTGGCAAAGCACAGGACACGCGCTGAGTTCCAGACATTGTTATGGCTCGGCTATTGTCGTCGTTGAAGCGATTGGACACGGGCTACTACCCGAATGCTTCTCGAGCTAGTAATTATCACGAGCCCAAATCGAGCGCCCACGCAATGCTCGGGTCCAATCTGTGAACCGCATTCAAATATCGTCACTTGGGTGTACTGCGATCCCCACGTTACGTCATCAAATTTTGCAAAAGAGAGATTGAATGAAAATGATCGCTTTTGTCCTTGAAATTACACCGCAACAAAGGAGTTTCTTGGCCAGTGGCGTTGCGTGCGAGTATCCTTGAGTCCCACCAGTGCCAGTAAGCTCGTATAAAGTGAAAAACATTCCAACTGAATATCGTTGCACAGCTCCTTTAAGGGTGCGGTCCCACGGCGGCCATCTTGAACAAGGCGTTAGTTCAACCAATAGATGGCGACACGCACCCGTGGGGTGGCCGAAACATTGGTTCACGGTGGGATGGCTCGAGCACCATCACGTTCCCCTCGTGGCCTTGCTCGCGCCGCTGCCAGCTGTGCTCAGCTGGCTCAATAGCGTGGCCCAGCAAACGAATGTATGCGAGAATGTCAGGCTTTGTATAAATTGTTCTCTGATATAGGGAGATGCGGTTCGGCGGTTGTCACGGGCTTTCGCAATAAATCTTACCAAGAAGGAATCAATTGTTGATTGACGTGTCAATACTCTTTCAATGAAAACTTCTGCAGGGATGCACGCTCAGTAGACTCAATCTTCCAAGACACCAGTGGAAGCGGACGTCAAGTAAACTGCTTCGCAATTTACGGTACTTACCTCACCATTATAATGACGACCGAAAAGTGACATAACGAAATATTGTGTTTCATGGGATCCGGAAGAGTTTGTAAAGGTTGTTACATTATAGTTCCCAGAAAACAAACGCCGTTGCAATATTTTCGAAAGTACCGATATAATGTTGTAAGTACAGCTTAGGAGGAGTATGATGAAGACCATCAGAATAAATAGGAAGACGTTTATTTGCAATGAACACGCTATGAATGAACGGCGTTTAGCGACGGCAAGTTATGAGCGTATGGGAATTTATAAGTTCACGTGATTGCTAACTATGGACATGCGGACAATGACGACCTGTTTTGTCGGGAGATGGAGTAGCGGTGATGACCTGATATCGGACGAATCGTGGCAGACGAACAAGCAAGTTTCTTCTCAGCGAATGGTAAGCGTCCAGGGTCAAGCACAGCACGTGGCTACCGACGTTGTCGACGTTTCGAACACTTACCACTTTCGACAAAAGTGCTGGCACATCAGCTAACTTGGTGGAAAGAGTCGAAGGCTTCCTCGAGTCCAGCGCCATCATGAACTGTAACTGAAAACGATACACTCTTCACTCTGTGGGTGGCGAAACGTATCCGCATCTGCGGAGTCATGGTCGATGCGTACTCTAAGTGGTTGGAAGTTTACACGATGCCTGCCACGACGTCAAAACGCGTCATAGACGTTCTACGCTCTCTTTTCCCTACTTTTGCCCTATCAAAAATACTTTTCTCTGATAACGCGCCAAATCTTGCTTCAAATAAAATAAACAAGCCCCCCCCCCCCCCCAAAAAAAAAATGGCATCAGGCATCACATTAGTGCACCATACCATCCTGCAACTAACGGGCAAGCAGAACAGTGGGTGTGCGAAACGAAAAAAGCCCTCTTAATTGAAGCTTACGGAAGAAGCAGTTCAGTGAAGAATCGCCAGGTTCTTGTTCCAGCAGCACGCGACGGTTTCATTTTACACGGTAAAAACACCCGCCGAAACAATATGTTCGGCGGACGAAGAGCCACACCGCTCGATCTCATATGATACTATGGCCATGAATGAAGATCGAGAGACTCCCAGATTGGGAGTAATGGCAGATTATTCGGTCGGACAACTTGTGTACGTGAGGAATTTCAGCGGAAGTCGGGCCTTCCATGTAAAACTTGAGTAAAAAAGGCTCTATGTTGGTTGACAAGAAGGTGTCATGCCTCTGAAGACGTTGGATATCAATGCCCTTGAGTGTAAATATAACGAAATCACAAAACTCTCTTTGTGTATTGTGTAACTGCCCTTGTATTTGGTAGTAGAGGCTATGGTGGTGATTCGGACCTTTCACACCAGGCTCCTATTTCTTATTTTTCGCCTCATACTCCTTTGCGGTTTCAGTAGTCTTCAAGAATCTTTTGGAATGGGGACACTTTACGTCAATGAGGCCATTTGTTCCAAGTAGTCAATCAGGGAATGCTGCTAGAAATCCGTCCTTTATATTAACGAATAAGTTGCACTTCTGCACATTGCAGTTTTCCTGTTCCACGTACAGTTGTAAAGCAGCATCCTCATTGATTCTACCATATTCTGTTGCGGGTGAAGAAAGGTCTTTGGGTACACGATACTTGAAACAAGTCTGGCACTGTACGTTGTGGTTCGACACCCACTAATATCGTCGTCCTTATAGAGCCTGATAATTTAATCATTACTTCGTCACCTCATATTGCTCTTCATCAACAGTAAGTACAATAGGCTACCGCCATATTACAATTCAAGAATTGAAAAATTGAGTCGTTCAGTCCTTCAATATGTTTATTAATTATATAATGTTATTACGTTACATTACCTCGAGACGATCGACGTCCATCGTCAATCTTCAAATACTTATATAAGGGGGGGGGGGGGGCGATCGGTGGCCGAGTGCATGTCTAGCGCACACCAGCTCGCAACACGTGGAGCGAAAGCTCGCGCTGCAGAACCCACCCCGCCCCTGCCCGTTTCGATGTGGAAGAGCATCATACCGGCGTGCGGTCGTGTATCACTACTGCGTGGTGCACGTTAAAGACCCCAGGTTTGCGGTTGTACCGCACTGGCTAAATTGCTCATGTACACCTGAGACAACAGACGCCCACTAAGGCAGACTAACTTCCGGCTGTATAAACATACACACAACAATTTGCAATTAGACGCACAATCACAAAGAACACAGCGTGTCACCTCGTTTTTTTTTTTTTTTGACCGTCTTATTTTTAACCAGCGCAAGCTCGCGCGTTCTCTCTTTTGAGACGGTTAGAACTAACGTTGATTAGAAACAGTCGCACATAAAACCCGCGTTTCTCCTACCCGGCCGCTTCCTCCTCTCATTATGTGTAGGTGGTTAAAACTAAATAAGCTATAATAATGGTGTATTATTCATATTTAGTTTCAGTTTCAGTCAGGGGAAAGGAGGTTCGCGGGAAGTATAGGGCCAATAAATGAGCTGCGCTTAGAGTATCGGCACTCTCTTTTTCGACAGTGTTGTGGACGCCGCCATTTTGGTGCTTGTGCAGAGCCAACGGCAGAGCAGGCGCAACTGCCGATCGTCATGATTCAAAATTGCGACTTCCTCAGCATTAGATTCGGTGTTAGGAAGCTCATGTAATATTGCTTTGCTTTGTCACAAACTGTTTAATGTGGAGGACGGAAAAGCGTTTCTTGTGATTTCAGATACAGCTTCAAATAACTGGACACCATGATTTTAAGCCACAATATGGCCAAGTGTCGCTACTCTGAAGCGTAGCTTATTTAATGACACTATTCATGCCCTTGTTCAAGAAGCTTGTAATACCTGGAGGGTCCATGACGTGAGCCCCGTGGATTCCACAAGCCACTACCTTTTGACACCTGCCTCTTCCTCATTGTTCCCGCTAGTGCCAGTAAATTAGCTATGCTTCAGAGTAACGTCACTTGGCCATATTGTGGCTTACAATCATGGTTGCCAGTTATCCGAAGCTTTATCTAAAATCACAGGAAACGCTTTTCCGTCCTCCACGAATGTTTAAACAACCCGCGACAGAGCCTAGCAATATTGTATCAGCTTCCTAGCACCGCATCTAATGCAGAGGATGTTGCACTTTTGGATCATGACGATCGGCAGTTGTGTTTGCTCTGCGCAAGACCCAAAATGGCGGCGCCCAAAACAATTTTGGGGAACGGAGTGCCGATACTTAAAACGCAGCTCATTTAGTGACTCTAGGCATGAAGTGAACTCGGGTGTATTCTTTCCCTCTTCGTCTTTATCGTTTATTGATTTCAATTATATCGAATAATGAACACTTTATATCACGCTACGCTTGTGTAATTATTTGTCTTAGATTTATTAACCTGACCCAGTACTTAAACCGTTCATTTATCGATAGTAAATCTTCAAATATATTTTCTAAATGTGAAGGTGAAACGACACGGAGATTGATGATGATACAGACGCCAACGCCGCCCTCGAAAATTGTTTGAACTTGGAAATCAGCAGTTTTGTCTGCCATCCGCCAGGTAGCACAACAAAACACCCAAACAGTTTTTAATTGTTTTTAAAATTAGCTAAGCTCTACAACTATCAAGAAACCAAAGCAAGATCATTGGGAAAATCTAATACATCGCAATGTATATCTATTCCATCGAATAAATGTTATTAGATGCCAATAAATCTGTTTGATGTCCAAAAAAGATGTGCGTCAAAAACAGGTAAGTTTGAAGGGCTCCCGGAGCGTTATGACTTTGAAAATAAAAAAAAGCCACCGTCCACCTCTTGGGCAACTATTGTAGTTCTAAATGTTATAAACGATTTTACCATAGTTTAATTATTTACTCAGCGGCATTTGAATTACGATGACTCGAAGCACAAAAAAGTGCTACGTTTGATATAGAATATCTAAACAAAAAATAATTACACAACATTACTTTTTTTTCTGCATATTACCAATTATAATCACTACATCTGTAGCTAATTTCATTGCCCTAGCGCTTGCCATTAAAAGTATATTTGTGCTGAAAAATGTCTATTTTAGGGCAATATTTGGAGAGCTGTAAAAAACAAAGTAGTGCAAATACCAAAAAAGTATACCGTTACATTCTGCTCCGACATCATCTTAACAAAACTGCTCTATTGGAACCGTGTTATCTTTAATGAATCGTTCATAAAACATGAACCAGCGGAGCAAGTGAGGGTCCGCGCCATCATATTCATAACGCTACAAATGCGCATGAACAGTATAAGCCAATACATACATAATATCAAATGAAAGAGGATTGCATTGCCTTTCGAATGACATCAATCCCACAAAACAGTGCTTAAAAGGAGATGAGTAATGACCTACCAAAAAGTACCTAAACTGCCACATTCAGTGGGACCGTGGCCTTAATATCCATGGATGCATTTTGTTCCAGGTCCTAGCCGATAATAGCTTCGCTGTAAAAGGAAAAAAATGGGGTCCAATTGAAAAATGTAGAATACCTTAGTTTGTTGTTTCATGTGCTGAACTCGGAGGACATCTACACCAAGGTAGCGAATCGGGCCAGTTGGTAAACGTTATACATGACGAAAACAACTCAAACAACGAAGACGAAGTGAAAAAAAAGCTCGAGGTACACCTGGGCATTTTGTACGAGTTGTGAATACGAAAGCATGCAAGCTGCTTGTCCGTTCCCTTTTTCGTCTGCTGCGTACTTTTCGTCGCCCGTCAGTGCGCGTCCTCCACTGGGCACGCTGACCCTGCACGCTCCGTGTTAACGTCGCGCTGATGGACACGCAGCGCCATGGGGTGAGTGGTCGTGGAAACTGACAAGCGCAACGGCCAATGGGAGCCCCGTCGACGCGCGCCAACCAATGGAACCGAAGGCGAAATGGCGGAAACTAGGTGCCGTTTTCGAGCTTCAAACTGATGACGTCATCTCGCTCCATGGGACATATTAATACGTTCGCATTAAGAACATACATCGCAGGACGAAGCTGTACACGAAACTAAAGTTTTATTACGGAAAAAGATATAAGGAAAACAACATAGCCATAGGCAGATAACATCGACAGCCACCTACTCAACTATAAAGCACCACACTAACTTCGGTGCTGAGTCACTTCAAAAAAGTTGGTGCTCCAATCCGCGCTGTGAAGGTGGTTGGTCCACGAAGCTGTGGTATCACCTGCAACGATTGCCTACTGCACTATACGAAATGCCGCCGTCGGTCGCAGCACGCCGCCGTGGGTCGTATTGCCGTTGCTTTTCCCTTTGCCGCTCCTAGTATTCACGCTGCTCCTCGGGAGTCTTAACTATGCGTGGCCTATTCATCGCGGTGCTGCAGCAACACATGAAATCAGTTGCTATACTCCGTTTCTCCTTACGTTTAAGCGCAGCGGATGTTACGATCCATCGGAGGCAATCGGAGGCCTTGTGACTGTCACGTGACCTTAGAGAGGATGCACAGCGACGCGCGGAAGGCGTATTACGGGCCACGTCTACAGACCGGGATTGGCTAAGATAGCTCGTAGAATCCGCTGCGTTCGGACGTAAGGTGAAACGGGGTATAAGCGGGTTCTTACTTTATATATGAAAGGCTGGTGACGTCACTCCCCACATCGCAAGCTGCCATCGCCGCGGTGGCTTGGGCAACAGTAATCTTCACCGGAAACATATGCGCTAAGTGCTACGTCTTCGCATCGTTTTAAGGAGCTCCTTCTCATTGTATGGTTAGGATGCTTGTTTTGTTCTTATACTTTCTTAGAAACGAATGTTGTGCTGGATGTTGTATGCGTGGTGTTTGTACTTTTCGCTTTAATCTTCTGAAGTATTGGTTTCTGTGAGAACACCAACACGAAAACACACGCGGGGAGAAGGAACGTGGTTCGAATTGTTAGCCGGTGCCGTTATCACCCATTATGCGGTTTGCACTTCACACGAGTGCTTCGAAGGACGTCAACTCCTTTCGAAGCAGCTTCAAACCTAATCTTTATCGGAACCCGTGAGAGAGTGTTCCTAGGGTGCCTCAATGTCCTTCAGCTTAGAGTGATGCCACCCTTAGTAGTACCCGATGCCGACAGCACGCGCTCACGGGTGAAATACAGAGAAATCGACGAATACAAAATGTCGCCATAGCACAGTCAGCGCCACAAACGCGTGCAGGGACACGCATCATTCACGCGCTTCTTAAAAACAAAATATAAAATTAAAAGTGTGGGACGAAATGACCAGATGCCTCCACCCTAAGCGAAGTGCACATGAAGGCACCCTAGGTGTTCCTATTGTTCACACCCGCCTTATCATCCATGATGTGATTCCGCTTACGCTGTCAGTCACTATAGGTGGGCTGTGGCTCAGCTTGAGCTTCGAGTGAGTGCCACTAGGGGCAGTTCAGGGATCCACCAACGATAACGTCGTGAGCAGGCCTTGACCTCTAGGTGGCATTGGTTGATCTCGCCCGCGACGTCGCGTGCTTTCTCCCTTTCAGGGGCCCTTGAGGGGAGGAAGATTCCGGGGCAGGCGACAAATCCGGCGGCGGAGGCGGAGGCTCAAGCGGAAGTAAAGACGGAGGTGGAGACGGAGACTCAAGCGGAGGCGGAAGCGGTGGCGGCAACTATCCAGGGCAGTTCTTCCCGGTGATCACAACAACGCCCAAAGGTGCAAGCACCCGTCTCAGACAACGCTTCCTATATATATCTTACGCATTTCCCATCGCGAGTTTCATCCTGTTCGGCACTCTTAAAGGAAGCTGAAACACTTCTTGAAAAAAACGAGTTAGAGGTGAATTCTGGTTGTATTTTTATCCCGTGAATCTGGATGTCGCATTCGTTTTCCTGAAGATGCAACTAAAAGCGAGAAAACGCGAAAAATCTGCGACCTGTTGTTACGTCATAAGAGGACCTTTCGGCCGCCAAGCGCGTGTCGCTCAGTGTGAGCAGCGCGTGCAATAGCAAGCTTGCCAGGTATCATTTTCGCAATGACGGCAGTCGTGACGTCTCTTTCTGACCTTCTTGAAAATAGCAAGAGTGCGCGTGCATAGCTTTGGCAGGCGCTGAAGATGCGCGAGAGCAGAGGTTCCGAAAACTCCTTTTGTGACGTCACGCCCCGGGAAGGAGGGGCTTTGGCGGTACTTTAAAAGTTAATTTCTGAAGGCTCCGTGCGTTAAATTGAAAAATAATCTCGATATTCCTGATCCTGGAGGTAAATTGAAGGCCATTGAAGTGTTTTTTTCTCATATACAGAACCGCTTCAGTTTCCCTTAAAGCCAGCACCTGACGTCACAGCGCTGCGCTGGCGATGCCGTCGGCTGGGCACGTGTGCACACGCATCGTCTCTTGCACATAGCGCATTAGTCTACAGACCATGACGGGTGTGGCAGCAGTGCGCGTCCGCAACATCCAGATGGACTACGGACGAGCGTCTGCGAATGCGCAGTGCCGACAGCAGCGCCACCGCAGTGGTTTCATTTCATCTCATTTCATTTATTATGCCTTAGAAATCCCTGGGGGTATTACATAAGGGGGTAATACAAAACACAGAGTAGCATTTTAGAACGTTAAATACAAGGTAGAAACAAAAGTGACAACATCCGTTCAAAAAATGCAAGATCAAAGTAAGTGTAATATATCTGAGTCAGCTCTGCAAGAAATAGCGCGTGATCTGTAATTGTCGCGAGGGATTCTTTAACTGAATTCTAGTCCTTTATGAACAAAAAAGTAAAGATTTTTAAAAGTTTTTTTTTAAAGTTTGTTTTTAAAAGGTAGCTTAAGTTTGTGGTAATGATCACGACGGAGGGAGACACGATTTTTTATATTTATAAAAGAGGTTGTGAAAAAAAGTTCATATCTGTACTCTACGCCTGTTCTCAAATAGGAGGTAATGATATTGAGGCCTTGAGGGCAGAAATACTCGTGGATGAATAGTCGTGATGAATGAATTTAGTCGCGCGGTTTTGTACTGATTCTAACATCTAGGAAAGGGAAGTGGGATGGTGGTTCCAGATGGTAGAAGTTTGTTTTAACCTAAATCTAACAAGCGTGCAGTATTACAGCTGTTTGATCTTGTGTGAGGCTTGACGTATTTGGTGTCTAAGGAATCCCAGAGTTTTATTACCACTTCAAATTATGTTTTCGATGTGTGTTTACCATGATAGATCAGAGTTGAGGTACAGGCCAAGGTATTGAAAAGACGAAACCTTTTCTACTGGTTGCAATGTGGGTTGATATGCACAATTTACTGAATTACGAGATTTATAAAGAATATGAACATTTACAGTTACCTTGATTTATAGACGTGAGCCCCTTATCACACCATATTTCAATTATTCTTAGGTCTTGTGTTGAATGCTAGGCAATTACCCTTACTAGTAATAGCACCATAAATAACAAGGTCATGAGGAAAGAGACGAGCACAACCGTTTAGGCGATAACCGACATCATTTACGTAAAGAAGGAAGAAAAAGGTGTCCAGTACAAGACCCTGAGGCACTCCTAAATAACTGGTACAGATTGCGAAGAGGGTTCACCCAGACGCACAGATTGGCTTCTAGTCGCAAAAAAGTAGTTATCCAGTTTACTAAAATAGTATTATTATTCAACTAATTTAATGTTGCGATTGGTCTACAGTGGTGCACATGGTCAAATGCTTTTGAAATGTTTAAAAATACAGCATATGTTTTTTCTAATTGACTTGAGGGTTCTGTAAATATCGGTTACCAACTGGAAAAGCTGAGTTGTACATGACAGATGTTTACGAAAACAATGCTGATTAAAAATCATACATTATTGCCATTCAAAAACGTCTGTTTTTTGTAAAAAAACATGTTCCAGTTGTTTGTACAAACACTTGTTAAAGAGATAAACTCGAACGAAGAAATGCCTACGGTGGTTTGTGGCAGGTCTAGGTACGCAGGCAAAAGCGAGACGAGGCACCGGTTCTAGGATTTCGGGTGCCCTCGACATAATTTCCACAGCATTTGTTTTAGGGTACCGTTGAATCGTTCAACCATCCCGTTACCCATTCCATGACTGGGTGCTGTGCTTAGTTGCTTGACGGCCAAGGGATGGGTAACTTCCCCATAAGGTCGGAAGTGAAACATGTCCCTCGGTCGCAGAGGAATTCGCGTAGATATCCGATCCGGGAAAACAGTTCAACGAGTCCCTCCGCGACCTTCGAAATGCGGTTGCGCCACTGCGGTGAGCAGTACCTCCTGTGTGGTGTGACGCCAGTGCTGCTCGTTGGCGTCTACCCCGTTTCACTTTACGCCTCTGCTCAGTTGACGTTACGGTTGGAAACATTAAATTATTATAATGTAAGCAAGAGGTTCCGGTGGCGCTAGGCTGCTGTTGAAAGTGAAAGCAGACACCAAGCAGACGAAGAATTGACTTCCTTTAACAAATTTATACCGAGAAATGCGCGTGCTTTCTTTCGTCTTCGCTGGATTATGAAAACAAGTATTACGAAAAATTGTAACGTACTAAACTGTGTAGTGCATTTCTCAATCAGGTAAAGCAAAATATAGTTTAGCCACATTGTTTTCTTGTCAAATTTATGTAAAATAACGGAGCGTTGACACGTCATACATACATGTATGTGCATTGCCGGGCACTACTAGCGCGAAAACGGCGTCGGCGCTTTTCTCCATAAGGGATTTAGGTACCTAGCGCACGAGGGACGTGTAGAAAACCGGGAGAGACTCTAAGAACTAGGCTGTTACACTAGATCAGTCATTCCCTTTGCATGTAGATGATCAAAACAAAGTGAAGGATAAGTAATAAAGTCTGATTTGCAATAAGTAAGTATTGCTTTAGTATATCTGCTCGTGCGTATGTGCGACCGTCGCTGATATTGAGCAAAAAAATGCCTGCCGCCCTGGTATTCCCAGGATCCTTTTCCTGCGTTCGCCGCCCTCTAAAGCGGCCGCATTAACACAGAACTACGCCGCAGCCTTGGCAGTCGCCTTTATCGGCATTTCATAAGCACACGAGTGCGTATTTCATAAGCACACAAGTAGCGCCCATACGCATTTGGCGAACGAATCTGGAGCAGTAAACTTCGCAGCATAAGAAGTGGTGAGATGAAGTTCTCGGCTGGCACAGTCAATGAATGCTTCTGTTGAAGCCAGAAAATTCAATCCCAGGATACACTCTCAGAAAAATGGTGTATTATTACACCTTTGTCCCATATAATACACCCCAAAACTTCAATTCGACGTACAGCGCCCTATATAGTCGAACAGACGGCCCAACATTTTACGAGGGGCTTGATAGCCGTGTGGTACAACTTATTAAAATAGCTAATATACGTGGTACTGACTACAAAAAATATAATCGGGGTTTTCTTGCCCCTACCGCAAAAACTATGTGTTTTCTTTATGTGGGCTTTGATACGTCATTTAGCTATTTAAAAAGTTACATCGCACCTTAATCAAGCCCCTCGTAAAATTTGGGCCCGTCTGTTCGACAATATTGAGCTGTACGTCAAAATGAAGTTTTGGGGTGTATTATATGGGACAAAAGGTATAAGGTGATACCCTTTTTTCAGAGTGTAATTGTCGGCGATGCAGGAGGAATTAAAAGCTTCAGCTAGGTGTCCCAAGCCGTATCCATCCCTCAAATACTACGTAGAGGACAAGGCCTGTGCATTACGTCACCGATATTGTATTTCTGAGAGGCCCCAAGCAGAAAACGCGCTGAAGCCTGAGTAGAGTACGGCGTAAAGCGGCAGACGCGTGCGTCTTGGCGTCGCCGTGTGCTAGCGTCACGGTTGCTACGAGACGCTGAAAGACGCGCTGACGGCGACGCTAACTGGTCTCGCCGTCCGTCCCAAGTAGAGCAGCGATGTGCGGGCTCCTTAGAACAAAGCCAAGAAACTACGCCGTCAAGACCCACGGGGCGCCAACGCGACACCGACGCCCAATGACTTCGCCTTGACGCATCGCAGCTATCGCTCTGACTGTATTGTGGATCCACACGGGACTGCTAATTTTTCATTGAAGCGCGATAGCGATTCGATTTTTCATTGACCGAAAGTGGTCAAGAAAAATGAGTAATTGCATGATCTTCTGAGTGCATCGCGGTGGAGTATGTACTCATGCATGGACGCGTCAGACAGGTAGGCAGACGGTTTGCTTTTCAATTGCATGGATGGGTGGATGGACGTTAATGGCTGCACCCTTTATAACGGAAGGGGAGTTTCCGCCGCCTAGCCTCTTAACCTACGTATTTTCTCTTATTCTCTTTTTTCGCATCTCTTCTCGGACGAAGTGGTCAAGTCCATCTTTGTGTGCACAATCGGCATTGGCGGCGTCCTGGAAGCCATGATGCCTCCGGACGGCGTGTGCGATATCATATTCTACACGCACGTAATGTGTCACATGTGCAACATAACAAAGCGGTTCACTTCCATCGGGGACGACACGGCCTACAAGGCGCTCTTGGTCAAGGCCAAGTCTTATTCCACCACGACCTTCGGCGTATCCTTGGACCAGGCGTGAGTCAGCACACTCTTCCTTGTTTCCGCGGTGAACAGGCGGCTTCTTTGTTGGTCACTCCGATCAGCTTAGCTTAACAAATTTGAAACGTCGGTTAAGGTGTAATTCTGTTCCTAGTAAAGCTAACTGTGTTTTGGCCTTGAAATTGAAGCATGCCGCGCCAAGGTGCGGTCGAATAGAAGTGTCTGGCTACAAAACACCTATGTCACGCGAGCTCCGCCGGCCACATAAGGCTACTGCAAAACAAAAACAAAAATATCGAAAAGAAAAATAGAAAACTGCATAGGTAGGAACCGAAGGCTCCGAGCAGCTTCAAAACGTCTTCGCCAGCTACAAAACATTTTAAAATAAGGCGGAAAAATGCTAGAAAACGGGTACGTAGGGACGCTAGAAATGGCGCCACTTGTGTAAAAGGCTGATACCAGAATGTGTGTTCGTAGCCTTCTTTTTACGATGCGATTCTGCATGTGTTGGTTTCATTGAAAGGTCGATACACTGCTGCAGTTCGTTTCTTCTGCAAAGCATTTGTGGGAGTCAATGTTCGCACCTACCAGGGAACTCGCTGGATGGCGAGGATGACAAATAAAATTTCACCTAAAACAAGAAACTGCGCTGAGGCACTCAACGTGGCGTACCTACACGAAACGTCATGCCGCGTGCCACAGCGCAGACTGTATCCTGGTGTCATAACTTCAGCCTTGTCATTCGTCGAGCTCTCACCGTTGATTGCAACGACTGACCACTTTCAAGAGGGTGCGCTAAGGCAGAAAATATCCGAGGCCGCAATTGTTCGGGCATGTGCACCGAGCGTGTATTGTTCACAAGTGTTGAGTCAGTGTTCGGCGTGACCTCGACTCAGCTTTTATTAAAATGGTGTCTTGTATCAGTGCTCAAAAGGCACTCTGATCCCATCCACGCCTCGTGCCTAAAAAATGGCAACCGCAAATTTCGCTTGATGGACTTTTGAAAAATGTATATTTGCATTTCCAAGCTTTTGTGGTAAAAGTATACATCGGCATGTTTGCAGTGTACAAAGTGCGGCAACGGATGCTACAGAGTCATGCCGGCCTATTCAGTGCTCCACGCGTGCCACGTGACTTCAAGCTCAGTGCGTCCCCTCGCCTACCTGGAGGACACGTGGCGCGCTGCGAGCTACGAGTGGCTCCGGTCGTTCTTCGGGTTCGCTGAGGAGAATCTTAAGGGGAGACGAGATACGCGCTTCTTCCTTGTAGTTCTCGATCATCTTGAAACGCGCAACTTTCGGTATGGGAGAACATCGTGTTGTCCTTGCCACGCAACTGGGAGGTTTTCACGTTCATTTCACGGTTGTTGATTCTTCTTGCTTTGCCACTTTTATATATTTTGCTCGCTCTAGTTTGTAACGTCTGAAATATTTTTGGACACCTATACCGTGTGTGTGAGCTACGTTTCTGTAGACGAGAGTGAACGGAAAATGTTTACGACCTTCGGGTGCTGCCATCTTGCTGTTGACGTCAACAACCCCTGCCATAGTGGCACCCAAACAACACAATATCCATCCACTGAATTAGAAGAAACTGAATTTGCGGTTGAGAAAACTGAAACGTGCTCCTCCTCTCTGGTTGACTGCCCTACCGAAAAAGGCAGTATAATTTTTAATTATCTAGAATATATATCTGGAAATTTGACTTGAATTGTTTCTGGAAACATAATATACAGATGAAAACAAAGGAATGGTTTCTGAACACCTGAGATGCAGATAGAATCCCGATAGATTTACAGGTTCAGAATCCAAATAGCGAATTGTTAACTGGGGTTTTCGGTAGGGTGCAGTTTGCAATTAGTCCTACGCACTATGCAGTCATAGCGCTCCGGGATGGTCGTCTACCCATGCAGCACGGCGATACTTGGCCAGTGTCGTACCAGTGTCGGCCGAAAACCGGCTCCAACATCTGCCGAATGTGCGGTTTAGCACCATGTCCCGACATTGGGCAGGTATTGGCGCTCCGCCGTTTAACAGCAGGTATATTATTGCTGGAATATTGTGCCAGTGCTGCCTACATCGTACTGTCGGCCAGGTATTGGCCAGATGTCGCAAATACTTCTGATCTCTATGGGCCGGACGTCGCCTATGCGCTCGCTTTGTATCGGCAATACTGCAGTATTGGCTTGCGTGTTAACTGCAGATATAAGGTGCGCCTCGCATGAACATACGTACAAACGTAATAGCTTTCGATTGCTCACGGAAGTTTATTAAATAACTGTCATTACACACTACTTGTTATCGACACATTTGCAAGGGTGAAACGTTTTAGTGGAACGCAAAGCAAATTATTCAACAAAATTACTCGGTTTTCATGCTAGCACATCGCTAGCATTCACGAACAAAGCGGCCTAGTTCCAGGTTTTGACAACGCGTGGCCGTATTAACATTAAGCGAGATATATAAGCGTGGGCAACGGTGGGCTTACTGCTATTTTAACCTCCTCTGCTATGCATCTTTCCGGCCTTCCATTCATTCACAGTTTTAGTCCAGCTGCCGCGGTTTGCGAGGAAATGCTACATCATGTGTCACATACATATAAGCGGGGAGTTGGACGGAGAAAGGAATGTTGGCTGATCGCGTTCAGCTAAGGGCTGTATGCGAGGCTTCCTGTTTATATTGTCTACACAAAGCTATATTTTTTACGCTGAAGGTATGATGCTGTACATGTATTGACAGCCCCCTGTAAATAGAATAACCATGTTTATTATATTCACGCGCTTCGGCGATATAGGATATTGATATTCTACAATATCAATTTTGCGTTGCTCTAATGTATTCTTTTCATATGTTAATTTGAATGCATCATAAACCCCAGGCTGCAGGGATAATGACACAAGCACAAAAGAGTCTCTTTTAAGGAGATTCTGAACCAATCATTTCAGTGTCTATAATAAGTGGTGCAAGGTCTTTCCACGAGCCAGCAGCCGCCGGTGTGCGCGAGCACTAGCAGCGAAATTGACGTCATCACATCCCCCTTCAGGTTTAATAAGCTTGAATGGAGGATATGAGGACGTCAATTTCGTTGCGTCTGCTCGCGCACACCGACGGCTGCTGGCTCGTGCAAAGATCGTGCGCCACTTAATACAGACTCTGAAATGATTGATCAGCATCCTCTCGAGCGCAGCTCTTAGGCATTATTCCTCAGTCGGCTCCTCGCCCCATCCCGTCGCAGGCGCCGTCGGCGCCGTGCCTAAATCTGGACGTTGCTGGGACGATGGAGTTTTCGAACCAGAGGCGACGGAGCTGCCGGCGGCGGCTGCGATAATCGATGAATACTGGCGGCTGTGAACTAATATTTGGCGGTAGCTTGCGCCACCTAGCATAGAAACCTTTCTTCTTCTTCGAAAATCTGCGTCGAACTTTTTAACCCTGTAAGACTGTATAACCGGTATAAACCATTATTTATTAAACAATTTTAAACTTCCCTTCATCTCACAAAACATGGTTTCATAAACGACAAATCGGTTGAAACAAGCCATTGTTAGTTTACGTTGTTTGGCACTCCAGCAATAGAAAATAAGAGACAGGTTGATGTAGTTTATTTAGACATGCCGAAATCCACCATGAATCGCTTTTAGTTACACAGAATGGTTTAGAAGTTATTTGTCGAGGGCGTGCAATTTTTGTACGCATTTAAGGAGTCATATCTTCCCCATATGTCGCTAACTTCTGGGGTGCCTCAGGGATCATATCTTGGTCGCCCTTTCATCATGCAATGTTTTCAGAAATCTTTCAACTGTATAAAGTTTCCTCAGATGTTGCAGTATGATGATGATGCAGAAAATATCCACAATATTGTGACCCCTGGAGATTGCTTGACATTTACAATGTGATATTAATGCGGTGAGTAGGATGGTGTTAAAATAATTGTCTTATGTTAAATTAAAGATACAAAACAACAACGTCACTACGATTTATTCGAAAAACATATAGTGTATACAATTTCTGACATGGTGACCGCAGTGGGAAAAGAACGGAAATCTGAAATTCTTCGATATCAGTTCTACTTGTGGGATTCCAGCCTTCGAAGGGAAGCCCGTGTTAATGCTATAGTTGCTTCATCGTTCAGGATGCTTGGCATGGCACCCAAAATTACGCGGGTCTTTCAAAACGCGTGCTCTGCAGTAGTACTGTATAACTGTTACGTCCACTCGAGATTGGAATTTCTATCAACTGCGCGGAAGTCATTGACTTTTTCTACACTAGAGGGCATTGAAGGCGTGCAGAGACACGTTATCGGTTTGATTTATCACTGACATCTTGGTAACATATTTTACTATCATTATAAATAGGCAACTTTGCAAATTGCGAATGACCACCCTTGCTGAGATAAGATACATTCGGGATTTCTTATTTTTGCATAAATTATTGTACGACGGAGTAGCTTGCCCAGGTCTGCTAACCAATAGAAGCATTCGCGCACCATCTCACTACTTGCGACACACTGAACGCTTTTTTGTGTTCCCAGACATTCTAACCTCTCGCCTCTCACAAGAATGATGGCCTTGTGTAACAATCTTTTGTCACCTGAAAATATGTCTTTATGCAATTTTAGTGATTTAACAAAAAAACGAAGCGATAGCGAAAATGACATAAGATATCTGCATTTCAACGTTGTCTTTGTACTTTTATTATTGCATTGTTCGCATTACTTGTTTCGTCGGGAATGTATTATGGTTAGGTTGTGCGTTTTCGGATAAATCCGAAAAAATCCGAAAAACACTCGCCGGTAAAAATTTTGCAAATTCGGATTTATCCGAAAAACTCCGAATTCAGGGACCGCCACCTGCGAAAACCAGACTACCCTTTATCTTTCCCTGGCATCCTCGAACAACTTTTCCTGTTCTATTTTCTTCTTTCCACTTTTGTTCGTTCCCCTTACATTCCCAAACTTCACAAAGAGTCGTTTTGAACCCTTATCATGAAAAACAAGATCAGTCCCCACAAAAATAGTCGAACCAAGGTCGAACACTTCTCACCTTCCCTGCCACTCCACGTGGGGCCTCGAATCGAAGTGCTCTCATATAATCAACGCAACTAGAAGCTGAATCTACGTTGGTGCATGAGGTCTATCCCCTACTTGCTGTGCGCCTGAAGGCACTGTTAGGCCAGTGGACCGACACCTCGGTGACGAGTTTTGGCGGGGAAGTCGACTGCATGCTCGACATTGTTGACGAGGAGAAGCGCTCATACGCTGTTAACAGCTTCCGTGAGTACTACGGTGCTGTAGCCGAGAAGTGGAGCCGCACCGTCCAGCGAAATATTGCGGACGATTTGCAATACACCAGCGATTCGTTTTGGTATTGGGTGCAGATCGTCAATCCGAACGTGAAGGCAGAACTACCTCACATGTTCGAGATCTACAAGCACTTGTTCACACTTGTCATGCAGCGAGGGCATGATATTACCCAGCTAGAAAAAGAGTTCCTGGCGTATCAGGCGTACGCTGTGAAGGAAATTGTGGAGCCACTACCGTTTTGGAGGATGCATGCACGAGATTGGCCCATCCTTTCACGTTGCGCACTGGATTTGCTGGGTCTTCCCATATCCAGTGCGAATGTCGAAAGAGCATTCTCAATGTTTCGCGTAGTCAGTCGGAAGGAGCGTGCTGCGGTGACAGACACTAACATTGGAAAATATGCCTGCATATACTACAACAAGTTGTGAATGGATGTCACCACGAGTGTTGCAAATATTGACTCTGCAATAAAAATGTTTCTGCTGTTTGATTTTTTTTATTCTTGTACATGTCCTTTTTTTAAATACTTTACGACCCTAATAATCCGAAAAAGTCCGAATTCTGTGTACTGTGAAAGGACGCTCCGAAAAACTCCGAATTTGCAAGAATAAATAAACTCCGAAAAACACCCTCCGAATTTGCTCAAAAATAAACTCCGAAAACGCAGAACCCTAGTTATGGTGTACCACTGGTAAGGCGTTTAGCTTTTGATGGGCATCCTCAACTCAAGAATAAAATAACTAAAAAATCAAAATCTCTACCACCAACCTTCTAACCCCCTATTTGTGACTATATGGTGGCGACGTCGATCACCAAACGTAGCGGAAGATCGGATTTGATGGGCGCCGCAACAACTGTTTTGTCACTCGGGGTCGGAGCTTGCGTTTCGGTGGGCGATAACAATATTGCCTGCTTGAAAACACGTAATTTGTTCTACATTTCGAAACAAAAAATAAGAAGACCACTGCGAGCATGTTCACATCAATCACTCCTGACGCCACATTTCTTCCCCGATGATCGACCTCCGTAATTACTTTCCTTGGCTGTTTTTCCTTAAAATCGCATCTACGTCTATCGTAAAGCAACCGATGTTGTCTCACCATTTCGAGCAGCAGCTAAGCGGTGCATCCTAATTCCTGTATGCCCGTTGCTCAACAACCGTAAACATCACACTACGCGCCCGTCGTCACGCTCCATCCCAAAAAGAGCTTCGTTGGCTTCGTCTGGGCACGGTATACGGTCGATTCCCGCTCCCGCGGCTGTGCCGATGGTCATCCAACTTTTCAGAATCCGCCATATTGAGCGAAATTTACTATTATGGGATTGGTCTTCCACCGTTGGGGCGGGACTCCGGCGCCTTCGGTTTCCGTCAGCGCCGGAAAACGTAAAACATTGTCTTTCGGCGCACTTTGGGTCCGGCGGCGCGATTTGGGTATCAAACCGGTCGGAAAGTTCTCTCCCCCGGCGGGAACGCCGCTCGGCGCTCTCGGCGGGGTGACGAAAATACGGCTGTGTGAATGAAGCCTTAGCCGCTCGTTTCCGGCTCGAGCGGCGTTCCCGCTTGGAAAATTTGGCGAGACAATTTTAGCGGGGATATTTTTCCCGCTAAATTTAGAGGGTTGAGTTTACCGCTAAATATAGCGTGATAATTTTCACGCTACATTTCTCAGAAAAGCATACCCCCTAAATTTAGCAGGTTAATTTTCCCACTAAACTTAGCCCAAAAATTTATCCGCTAAATTTAGCGGGTTAAATTTCCCCGCTAGATTCCGCGGGGAAATTTACGTCACGTGACCTCAACACCAATTCAGTTTCCCCGCTAACTTTAGCGGTAAAATAAGGTAAAGACTTGGTGTCAGGTCACCCATGAACAAATGAACAAGTGAAGTGGTCACAGAGTAGTTGTTTTACTCTCGCTGATGATCTATTTAACACAATAAACTTATAAAGCACTTATTTGGCTCTGTCTTATGGCCACCATTACTTCACTCAGGGAGATGATCAGTCGACGACTCGAAAGATGATAGCGCATTTTCACGGGACGATACGTCTTTTTTGTTTTCATATTTGGGGAATGTACTTTGAAGTCTGCCAGTAGTATTTTCTCAAAAAGAAATAGAAAAATGCTTCAGTAAAGCAGAAGCACAAGCTCAGAGAATGTACTTCAAGTTGAGTACAATTTTTCCAAACATAGCTAAACTTGCACTTTGAATGCCATTGTACTCAAATTACTTCCCAACACTGCTTGTCCATTTTTTATGTAAAAAACGTGTGGGACTTACTAAAGTTTCGCGAACGATTTTCGAATCTCGGAAAGCCGCATATTCTGAGTTTTTGGAGGAAAGGCATCTCAAAGGGGTCATCTTCGCGTTGCCCTTTAGCTCGCGATTCTTCAAGTACAGCACAAACTAGGGGAGCACCAGATGAGCTTCAGAGTGGGTGCGGCATTTTGTAGCATCCTTTGAGTGAGGACGCAGTGTGTACACTTCCTGTAGCTGCCGTGAGTTTCTACTTTGGATAAGAGCCGGGACGAGCCTTTCCTTGAAAATCGTCATGTCTCCTTGAGCTTCGTGACACAAATAAACGCAGTCTTCGGCGTAAATCCCGCAGTTGCTTGGCCTCGCTTTTGACGTGGCTGTCCCCTCCCCGCGCCTCGTAGCAGAGGTGTTGCATTGGGAGATTCGTAATACGTTTAGGAGGTTTCTCACCCTCCAAACAAATCGCTTCCCCCTCCCCCACCCCTCCAGGCCCACGTCACTTGCTTTCTTCTGTTCGTAAATATCAGCTAATCTTCCAAATTGTTTTATTTATTATTAAAACCGTAGCCTTGAAAACGAAAAGTACATAGATATTGACATTGCCCAAATGTTTTCTTTTAATGCCACTTTCACCAAAACCATTATTTATTTTATGTATGTCTATCTCTTTTGTAATGATCTTAAATAGGGTCGAGAGTATTTCCATATTTATATAAATTATGCCTGAGCGCTGCTTACGTTTTTCTATGAATTATTATTTACAGTTTAATCAATTGAGTGATCCTTTGTTTGGGGTCCATTACCTTCATTCCTAAAAATCGTGTCAAAACTGCACATGCTTAAAGTAATATTATTCCCTTGACTACTTGTTGTTATGTCATCTCAAGGGGAATGTATGTACTTATTTGAGGCTTGAGGCTAAGAGCACAAAAGTTTTACAAACCATTTTAAAAATAAATATTAGTACACCATTATTTAAACTTTGTATTTATCTCGATCACAATTCACGAGATTTCTAACGTAAGTTACTATGAAATACAACTCTGTAGCCTGCTAGAATTAATTGATTTGACTGAACATAGCGCGGAGCATACATTTAATTTTCTCCCCTAATAATGTTTAATCAGAATCAAACATATATAATCGGCTAACCAAATTAACGGCTCATCAACTAATAATAGATTAATCTAAAGATTAATCAATCAATTGCTTAATCCTAAATTACATGCATGTGTTTTTTTTATTTTTAGAGCTGCTGAAGGACTGAACTTTAAAGATCTCTACGATGCCTGCGCCAACGCTTGGAAACAAAACATCAGCCACTTTGGGATGCTAAACATACGGAACCTAAACAATTATCACGCCCTTGTTGAAGGCAGCATGAAGCAACTCAGGGTGAGTAAAAAATCATCGTAATTGTATGTAGATATATCTTAATTTTACGTTAAGAAACATGTGCCTTCTTGAGTTTCAAGCTGTTATGAACACGAAAAATAAAAAGCGATACTACATTTGAAATGAAATGCCTCGTTTACTTAGTACGTACAATATTTGTTTAACAATTTCCAGACTTCTAGTACATATAATAAATAATTTTGAAATTTTGAACGGTAGCATCTGGCGACCAGACAACCCTTGCAACATTCTGACGTCGATTGCCAACTTTAGGCAGCCTTGTCACACACATAATGATATCTATACACCACATAATTATTATCGTGTTGTTAAAGCTCGCTCATTCCAGGCATCCATTCTCACCCACGCTTGCCTTCTCCAACTCTGCTCTCGCTTTCGCCCCCCCCCCTTCCTTGCTTTCCTCTCTGGAAGATACTGCCAGTAGTTTGAAACTTGTCTATCGAAATTAGATGAACATGGAATTTTTCATGCCGGAATCCAACAAGTGTCCTTTAAAATACAAATGATTTCCGATGGTTTTCTTCATTATGAGGTATACAGCCCATCGAAGTTACACTGAACACGTAAACAGGTAATTGATAAGACGATATCGAAGACAGAAAAGAACCTGACGTACCTGTGAAAGCGCAGAATAACAACTGTTTATTATTCGTCTCTCTTCTTCCTCATTTAAAAACTTATTTTGAAGAATGAAAATTGCCTGATAGTTCCCAGAGTCAAAGTCTGGAAAATTAATGTCATGGCGGAAAATTGTAGACACTGGTGTTTTAGGAAACCGAGAAATGATTTTAAAATAGCTTTCACTTACAGCTACACAGCAATGTGCTTCATGTCATTCAGCTTAGTTTGTATATAGCTTTACCTGGACACACACACACCTAGTGTGATCCATGCTCAACGATGCAAGCAACGTTTTCCCACAGAACTAAATAAACTTATTTCTTAAGCGGCTTCTCAAATAATAATAAGATTTGATGTAATTATTATGAAATAAATGTTACCGTGCTTATTCAAGCACGTTCACACTCAGTCCACAATCTGACGCGCACCAATTGCGCATGGCAATGAAACGCGAGAGAACCTACTGCGCTCGAGAATGATTCATTTATTTTTACTTAATTTTATGGAGAGCTTGTTGACACATGACATTTGAGCAATTAATATAAAAAAATACCCTCCTGCCAGAGTTAGAAGCATGAAGAGCATGGCTCGCCACTGTCTCTGATTTGAGGCGACCTATTAAGGCGGAGGGCTCCAGTTTAGCAAGGGACAATATTTTGGGGTTGCACCTGCCATTGTGAGAAATATGTAATATAGATTACACTATTATAAGGGAATTTCTTTGCAACATCCGTTATCATTGAGCCCGCAATGAAGGTTGCCTCAAAGCCAAAATTCCCGAGTCGAATATTTGTCAAGTAAGGTCAGAGGGCTATTTATGGAACCATGAAAAGCTTTCTAACGCTACCCGCAATCTCAAAATTTTGTCCATCTGGCCGTCCGCCCGTTTCCCTCGATATTTAGCGCGGAAATTAATATATCATGAGACCTGTTCTCGAATTCAGTTTTTCAGCTACATTTAGAAGAAAATTGATATCACGTGACTTCATGTTACGGGACATACAAACCATTTCAGTTTTCCCGTTAAAATTAGCGTAAAAATTGACGTCACGGGATCTATGCACCAATTTCGTTTCCCCATTAAATTTGGCAGCAATATTGCGTTACGTGACCTCACCTGACGTCTCGTGGTCTATGCAGCATGGGAAAATTGACGGCACGTGACCTCTACGTCAACTCAGTTTCCCCGCAAAATTTAGCGCGAAAGTTTACGACTTGATGGACCTAAACACCAGTCCAGTTTCCCCGCTAAATTTAGCAATAAAAATCGACCTTACTTGACCAGTCAAACCATTCGGTTTTCCCACTAAATTTAGCGGAAAAATGCAGGTCAGGTGACACACCAATTTCCTCAAACAATCACCTATAATGCATTTTATGCATAATTGAACTTTGATGGTGAAGGTCGCTCTTAATTATATTTAATTAGTCCTGGGAACGCAACAAAACAAGGTCGCCCAATATTTATATCTGGTCAATTTGTATCTTATGGGCAAACCGCACAAAAGTGAAAAGAAGAGAATCGTTTTATTTTTAATAAATGGACATTAATATCCTAAAATGTTAGTTTATTTTCAATTTTCGAGCAAAAAAGGGGCATATTAAGCTGGTTGTTTCGAAAACACAATAAAAATGTCAACCAATATTATTATTCGGTGAATATTAACATTATCGGCTACAGGCACACCATCTAAAAAAAACCAATCAGAGCTTGTCTTGTTGAACAAAAAAAAATTGCCTCAAAAATGTCGAAATGTTAGTGGTAGATACCAAAATAACCACCATACACTCTGGGCATGCCTCAATGCCCAATCTCAAAACGCACGGCTTTATTGTGCATACCGCGTACGCCACGGCCCACATGTCACAAAGAATGGCTCACTGCACCCAAACACCTCGCCACTATGTACCAAGAAAGTTTCCTCCAACACATTATGCTAACAAAATGGTAAACATCATTACAACACTTCCAGAAGAGGAATCCTAGCTACCCCAGAACTTCCCGAACGAGCGCCGGATGAGGAGTGTCAGCAATGAAGTGTATTCTCTCTCTCTCTCGCTCAGAATGTTGGATATTTATAAAGTTTTCGGAAAAACAAATATTCTCGTAAGACTTACATTCAGGAACAATATATTTGGAGATCAGTTATGTTTGAATCTACACACTGATGGTTGGTTCCTATCGTAATTATTTCCGGTTCAGTGTCTTCTGCAAACTGAATTTAACACACAATTAGTCGTGGTAGCAAGTTCGCGATATTGTAAAGAAGTATAAGCATAAAAACAAATAATAAACTTGCTTATTATATTGTAGTCGTCTTCAAAACAAGTAAATAGGTAAATAAATAAATAAATATAATATATATATATATATATATATATATATATATATATATATATATATATATATATGGTGATTTCATTTCAACTCGGACACAAATTTTGTGTTGAATGTTTTTAATTTATTTTCAAAAAGATACATGTTTTGGGGCAATTCCTATAATAAAAAAGACGCAAACAACAACTTTGTCGGATTTTTGTTCTCAAGTTCAGGACCGTTAAGCGGCCAAGGTGGAAACCGACGTTTTTCCAACCTTATCGGGGGTGCCATATTTCACACATTCCCTTTTCCCTACTTTTTACGATACATCAGTAAAACGTTTTGGGAACATTCTAGACATATGCTTTCTGTATGCTAATTAAGCGTCTAGGTCATAAAATTCCTAATGTTTTTTTTCTTCCTTGTCAAACCGCCTATCTACGACGATATTTGACGATGTTCAGCAAGCTGTGCTGTGTGACCTAATCCACATATTTTTATGACCTTTATATTACCGTAAAGCTCAAATTAAGCTATTTCTTTTGATTATAATTTGAACATTTTGCGATAAGTATATAATCGCTACACGTGTCTGAAAAATGAATATTTTGAAAAACTATCAAGTTTGAAGTCGATTTTCTAAAGAAGAAACACTTTATTATTTTTTTCACAGTTAGTTAATATAGTAGTCTATCAGGAACTGCGAAGAGAAATTGTAATATATTGTTTGTATGGCCGCTATTAACACTCGAATCTCGTGCTATGAGCGTTTTGAACGGGGCTTCGCACAGGCGCTCTGCTGATGCAGAATTTTGGCCTATGTAATGGTTTTCTATTTATCTTTAGCACTTATCTCAATATCCAACCATAAACATTATTAATATTTGGAGTAGTTTACTATCAATAAAATTACTTCGAAGTCCAATCCGCAGGTGCGGGCACCGCGCTAACTTCCTCCCAATACGGGGGAATGCAGACCGTTAGAGAAATCCTCTGGGGCCTTTTGCTTTCGCTTTGAGTTTGAAATACGGATCAGCGTAACTAATATGATGCCTTAAAGAGGAGATTTCTGGCGCTGATCCGCGCCAGACATCTCTCTTCTAAGGCATTATATTCGACAGATGGGTCGATTTCCTTGTCCAGCCTTTGAGGGAAGCCTCCTTAAGTAGAAGAATATCAAATGTTTCTTCGAGCTCACCGGTGTCGGTTGGATCCGTGGCCAGCAGGACGCCAATCTCGTTGTTGATCTTTTGTTGCGGCGGCCCGCGGGGTAGTCCTCTTTCGCTTCAGGCGGTCGACGCCATCCTGGCTCGTAGTAGGAATGATCCGGCCATTAATTCCCGGTTTTCGGTACCAAAAACAGTAATAATTACTAGCTTTCTTTGTTGTTTTGCTACCAGACCAAGCTTGTCGGAAGTCAGGAAAGCGCTCCAACATTTCATCTTTTCGGCTTCGACTCACAGAGAAGACTCCTTTATTTTCTCAAACTTAAACAAGAATACTGGCGGAAAGAAAAAGAGAAACCCTCGAAGAGGCGAGCCGACGAGCGCCCCAAGCTGCTCAAGGCCGCCGGGAAAGTGCTCGGGACGAGGGGGACACTTCTTGAGCACAAAGGAGCCCGCAGCGGGGTCTCCGGCGACCACCAAGACGGGAGGAAACAAGGCACGACGTCGGGGGAAGAGGCAGCACACAAAACTAATAGAAAACACGCTCGCGGACGGGGGAAAAGTCAACAAAAACACAACTCTGGTGTCACATCAAACTGCGTGGTGTGCACACCAGGCTGCCTGGTGGGCACATGAGTCCTTGTGGTGTGACAGCAGACTCTCTTGGTGTACCCATCAAGCTGGTGTGCGGGTACACCAGCATTGCTGGTGGGCACACCAGATATTCTGGTGTCACACCAGGATTCTCTGCTGTCACACCACCAGGATTGCCTGGTGTATTTTTCATTAGGGGTACTTCACGTAACCTATATATATATAGATATATAATCAATGTGAATCAAACCTATAAATTCTGAATAAAGGGCCAAATTGGCGGAAAAAATCGAACTGATGACGGATTCAACCAGTTTCCACGTTAGTATGTTTTGTATGATAAATTTGAGTTGTTTTATATTGAAGCGAAGAGTCAGTGATAGTAAGACTTGAGCTATTACATGTTTTTTTTCGAAATATACGAAGAACCCTTCTCTCCCACCTCCAATCCCCCTTCCCCGAAAACAAGTTTGGTCGAATTCAGATTAAACATTCCTAGTACTAAGATTGCCTGCAATAACAAGCAAAAGAAATAAAACGAGTACTAAACAATTATTTTATCAGCAACTGGTGAGTTCGGCTGGGGCGGTACAACAAAGTTTCATCTCGACGCTGTGGTTCGGAACATCCGTGGATCTTTGGAGTCTATCAAGTCGGCTTCAGTGTTTCTTTAACGTTTCTAACGCACAGGTCTTCCACGGTTTCCTGGATGAAAAGCGCGCTAAGCACCTTGGAAAGCTGCACGTCGCCGTCGGTGGGTGGACGGAACCTGGTCACGTCGCATCAGCTCCACGTTTTCTTGCTACTGCTGTAAATCCGGGAGGGTAAGCATATTCCTCTAGTCACGTCTGTAAAGCTGCACGCTGGGTAGTACCAGCAATACTAGTTCAGTTCAGTTGCGGAACTTCGCATAGACGCTGTACAACGGAGGTCCTCCGAAAGCCTCTCCGCGGCGGTGGGGCTGTCGGCGAATTTGCAACGTGTAATCATGTGCAAGCTCTGCCGGTTTCTCTGCTTCCTTGTCTTGCTGTCGCACTCTTAAAAACTATATCTATACATTCCTTTATTATGGGAGGAACGATCTTGTAACCTACGTTCCTTCACAATAGGGATGAACGTTTGTCCCTAAAAGCAGGGTAGCCAAGTTCCTCTGTCATCTGCATCTCATTATGGTGGCCCCAAATCAAGTGAATCGAGCTCAGTAAGGCTCAACGAAGTCATTACGTAAACTGTCGGTCTCTACGGGCAAAGTCCATTACCTCACTGAATGGTCAGACACTATGTCCACCTCGTCGAGATGGTGATACACTCCCTCCGGCACAACGTGAGGGCGAAACTGATCCACCTCTCCTCCACGCGCCCGAAATGCCGAGAGAGGAAACGAGTGGAAAGGAGGTAACTACCGACTGAATCGCGTCTCGTGCCACCAATATTGACCTAGACATTTTGTTTTTTTTCGAGTAAAATTTATTTCTTGATACATTTGTCCCAACCAAACTGTTTAAAGAAAACATTTTTTTCCCTATAGGGGCCCTTTAAGCCATGCGCTCTCCAAATTGTGCGCGGCTAAAGCATTGTGGAAGCTAAGTTAGCCTTACCCAGGTAGCACGAATAAGTTTACACCGACCATAGTAATGATAGTCTGTGGTGATTCTCTCTTTTCAGCGAATTCCGTTTCGTCACGATCGTCATTGTCAAGAGTCACGTGACACACTGGCAGTACGCGCCGCCAGGAGACATAAAGGCCGTCGGTGCCAACACCATGACCAACGTGCCCATCCCGTCACAGCCGACCAGCGTATGTATTTGAGCCGGGCTCGATCTTCGCCTCAGGGAGTTCGAGATCTGAGCTGCTCGAACTGTGCAAGCGACGGTAGAGATAACAGGCTATTCTTCCGCTGACAGCGCGAGCAAAGAGCGGGGTTTTCCACGATACAAAGCGTCACCGATCGCCGGAAATATATTTCGTTTCACACTAATTGTGAGCGCATCCAACGCATCATCAACTCATAGAGCCGACCAAGCAGCACCAGTAGATGATCGCAGACATGGTTGGTAATTCGTTACAAGTAGCAGATTACTTGTAATCTGTTGCAATTGGAAGAAAATTTGTAATTGACACGTTAGTGTTTTGCGGCAGTAACTGTAGGGTAATTTGGTTGCAAATATTGATAACGAATTACTTACTGGTTACTTTTTAAAAATATGAACGTAATGCAGAAGCTGGAACAACATGTGAGGGCAATGCAGAAGCATAAAGATAGCAAGTTCAACAAATAAAAAAAAAACAACATCATGAAGAGGAGAGCAACCGAAAAGAAAAGAGTATATCTTGTACGACTGATCACGAGAACCACTAGAAAATCCTGCAAGACATACAACTAGGCGAAAAACAAACATCAAGAAGACAAACGCCGAGCAGGCTCTTTGCATCGAGTTCCATCGTGTTTTTCCATGTTTCCGTAACAAAAAAAACAACAAAAAAAAAAAAAAACTTTTGTTTTTTCACTTTTGCACCGTTGCGCTTTTTCCAACTTCGACGTCTCCCTCCGCCTGCACAGACATCAAACCCGGCACCGTTCCCCCTCGTTTGCGGCTTCGTAGTTCTCGTAGCGGACAGGGAAGCCTCCGCACGAAAGGGTCGAGGTTACTTCTTGTTGTCTTTCATGTGCACTACTGTATTCTTGTATGCTCTTGAGGCAAGGCTGAAAAGCGCCCAGTGCTCTCGTAAATCTTCTTTTTCTTCAGAACATTCTAGCGGAGGTGAATACTGCTAAAGAGCGTGCGCACCTCTACCTTTGTCCGCAGAATTCCAAAGATCATTTTCGGTCGCCGTAAGCTAGCGGGATGGCGGGAGTGGTTGCAGCTTTCTCCGCCTTGACACTCTTTCTTTCAAAAGCGATACTTTATTTTTACCAGGACTACCATAGTGCGGGCGTACGAGGAATGGAAAGTAGCGTTGCGGAAACATTTTGTGAAAACTTCGAAATTGTTTCTATTGTCTCTCGATGAGTACACGGGAAAAAGTAACGTGAGAGTAATGGCAACCTAAGGTATAAAGTGATTCGTTACTTTTCGAACCGAAAGTAAATTGTAATGACGTAAGCCATTACATTTTGGGGCTTAGTAATATGTAATTGTAATCCGCTTCATTATTTACATGTTACAAGAACACGCTTGGACGATCGTCATGGCGCTTGTCGTGTCTCCGCGTATGCTAAATTAATAACACGCAGTAAGTTTGGCGTGATTTTTCGAGTGTTTTTTATTTCGTGCGTGATTGTTTTAGCTGGTGCAAACTGACAAAAACGACGACCGCAGTGACGTAGCAGTTTTGCCGCTGCGTGATTGGCTGTAAAGGATTGCAGCGTTGGTTGCGATCGCGCTTAAAGCGAAAGGGAGTATACAAGAAAACGAGGCACTTAAGCCGGGGTCACACTGCTTATACATGATACAAAAGATAGTCTCGCAAACAGATTCGAACGCATATGTCCCTACAAACTTCGTGCTTCGAATGCCGCGTGGCAACGAGTTCAGGAAGACAGTTGGCGAGCGGCATTCGAACCGCGGACATGGCGCTTATTGATGTCTGCAGACTGTATTTTGCATAATGCATGAATAGACATACAGGGTTTCACATCTGTTTTATTCGGGCGTGTCAAAAGACGCTAGTTAGGTCTTCGTCGTCAATGGGCTCTTGTAATAAATGTTGTACTACTTCTATGCTTTCGTTCCGTACAGAAGTATTGTAATGACTTTTTGGTGACCGTACGCGCGACATTTAGAAAACCGCCTGTTTTTCTTGTTTTGTTCTTGTTTGCTTTCAGCTCGCCTTCAGATCAGACCTGCAAGCAATACTTATGGCGTATTAATGATTACTTAGTAATTCGCTTCGCACAGCAGCCTTTCTTGTCCCTTTCTCCGTACCGCAACAAAAATGCAATGGAGAATTTGTAAAATTTTAATGAGTAAGGCAATAAAAATAATCAGGGCTATGAAAATGTTAAGAGCGTACGCATAATTCTTGCTAATGACTGTCCAAGATAATAAATCATAGACGACGCTTCCTATGTCTATCAAAAGTATACAGACAGACGCTTAAAGGGGCGATGCAATGATTTTTGTACTTTGCACAAATACTGCTTAGAACGGATCCCTGACGTTAATAACTTGTGAAACACCCGTTCGTTTTTCGGCAAACGCAATCGAAGGGTAGAAAAATTAAACCAAAACTAGCAGCGTTTTTCCCTCAACTCGCAGCCAGAACAAGCGGCAACGTGATCAGGAGCCGATTATATGCTGCCAATGTTGATTGTAGTCACGAGCTATTGTCGGCAAGGCACAAGACACGCGCTGAATTCCAAACATTGTTATGGTTCGGCTGTTGTCGTCATTGCAGCGAGTGAACACGGGCCACAACCCGAATGTTTCTCTAGCTATCGATCATCACGAGCCCAAATCTCGTGCCCACGCAATAATCGGGTCCAATCTATGAGCCGCATTCATGTATTGTCACTGGGGCGGTACTGAGACCGCCCAGCTACGTCATGCAGATTTGCGAAGGAGAGATTGAATGAAAACGCTCGCTTTTCTTTTTGAGATTGCACCGCAACAAAGGAGTCTCTTGGCCAGTGGGGTTGCGTGCGAGTATCCTTGAGTCCCACTAGTGCTTGTAAGCTCGTGTCAGATGAAAGAAACATTACAATTGAATATCCTTGCAGCGCCCTCATGACTGGTAGGTTTCTCCAGATAAAACGAACGAAGTATGGTACTAAACTAAACATGAATATTGAAGGGGTGCGTGCAGAAGCCTAACTGCTTGCTTTACCAAAGACAACACAAAGTATTTAGTTAAAATAATAAAGTAATACAAAGTAAGAAACACAAGTGCTTGCTAGTTTTGAGAAAAGAAGGTATTCTGAAGGGACGATACCCAAAACAAGAATCGATACCAAAACATATACCTGGTAGCCGATATATCATAGCGGTTCGCTAATAACCACACCTTGACAAATATGTTACACAAGAAATTCCACAAGTTGGGTTTCTGCCATACTTTAAACGTTTTGTTGAAACACACAACATGCAGTCTCGAACTACAAAGTTCGAGACTGCGGGCATAGCTCGTAGAAGTAAATCTGAACAGATAAAACAACCTGACTGACAGCTTGAAGTTTATGTTATTTACGGTTTTGGGTATGACGTAATAAGACTGCTTTTCTTTTAGCACTCTGCTATTTGAGCTGCTCGACAAGAAAAACGGGATAACACGTTATCGATTTTGCTAAGGATCAGGTTGCTTTTTTATGATATTCAATGAATAATTGTTAAGCACCGGAAAATTCACAACCAAATAAACGACCCCTTACTAACAAAAATGAAACCAAGAAGCAGAAACATGACTCTCATACAGATGGTGTAAAAACGTTATCGTTTTTATCTGAGAAGACCAATAGCATTTAATGCTTGAAAAAAGCAAAGGAGCCCAAGTTCCTCGTAACTTAGAATAAAAGCGTAATCTACCGCTGAGTATGGCCGTGAGAAACCTTCCCGTTTACATTTTTTTAAGAAACTGTCCTAGAAACTTCAGTAGGCTTTTTTTTTCACTAGTTCTTGCACGAATATTTTGACCCACATATGTAGCGAGCAATGCCGAAGGCACAGTTATACAGAGCAGCATAGACTAGGATGAATGGTTTTCATATGATCATTATCATCATCATTCATTATGCATGAAGTCCCTTACGGGAATTACACAAGGCGCAGTACATTTTTTTAACCGCAACATTTTTGCATGGAGTTTTAATACAGTAGCATAAGGAATTAGTCAGATAAAGCAAAAATGAAAGTGGATACAGAGGCAGCGAAATTGTGTGTATCCGCTAGATTTAGCGGATACATTTTTTGGCTAAATTTTGCGGGGAACCTTTCGCGCTAAATTTTGTGAAGTTTTTTAAGCTAAATGTAGCAGGGATTTTTTTTCGCCAGATTTAGCGGGAAAATTTTTACCCTAAATTTAGCGGGGTAATTTTTGCGCTATGTGTAGCGGGGCAATTTTTTCCGCTAAATTTATCGGGAAATTGTTTCTGCCAGATTTAGTGGGGAAATCTTTCGGCTAAACTTAGCGGGGAAATTTTGCGGTAAATTTAGCGGGGAATTTTCACGCTAAATATGAGCGGGGACGTTTTCCCATAATGCAACGCGCGGTGACGCCCGCTTGGATTATTCCCATAATGCAACGCGCGCAGTTACGCCGACGGCGACAGCGACGGCAATGGCGACGGCGATGGCGAGGGCGACGCCGCTCAAGCCCGGAAACGGGCGCGCCAGAGCTGCGCGCTAAAATTCGGACACTCATTTTACAATAGCGGGCTCGATTCCGAATTCGTTGACTTTTATTCTAAGACGGTGATGAGGGATACTATGCAATGCTTTGGAAAAGTCGAGAAAAATGACGTTAGAATAAATGTTTGTATTAAAGCCTGCTAGAATGTCATGAAGTAACGCCTTTAGTTAGGTTTCACAGGAGTGTGCTTTCGGAATTCATGTTGGTGATTAAAAATGACGTTGTAATGTTCTGAATAATTGATTATACTGATTATACTACGTGTTTCATGAGCTTAGATGATATGATAGTTACAGAAACAGGACGATATCTTGTAATGAGGTGACGGGCACCGGATTTGAAAACGGGTTACGTTGCCAGTTTTTCAATCTCGGAGAATTTTAAAATGACTAAGTGACTGGAAAACTATGTCACAAAAGAAAGTTCCTCATGTCTGTGTTGTGTTTACTAGATTCTTAGAAGTTATTCTGTCATCCCCTGAGCTGGAAGACAGCTTCATGTTCTTTTTTTCACGACAACGACATATTCACTGGTGGTGGCCACCATCTGCGCATGCAAAAACTGGCGTGCGAATGAAATACTCAAGAGGTTTTCATAAGTGAAGACAGAAATATATAAATTATTAAGCGAAAGAAAACTTTGGTGATCGGATAGATTACACCCACTTTCGTCAGTGAATTGTTGGGAAGGCGACGTAGAAAGATTAACAATCATCCAAAATTTATTTGGCTTGCTAACCAAAGTGTTAGAAAGGTCCCGAGTATAGAATTTAGTTTTTGCTTCATTGATAGCTCTATTGCAGCTTGTTGCACACTTGTGGTATCTCACCCAGTCTTCCAGTGTGTCTCAACACGTAGCCCGTCTATAAAGCATTTTCTTTTTGTTGGAGTGTTCAAGCGTGGTTTTGTTATACCACAGATTGCTGTTACCAGAGATGACACGTGGGAGTGGTTTCTGAAATACTCAATAAGTGTATTTAGTTTATCATTGTACAGTGTCCAGGTAACGTTGGCATATCTTTCCTCTAAACCGTTCGAGAACGTATCGTAGAAGCTTTTAGCTGTTAGTTGATAGGGGTAGAATCGACATTCGCGTAATTCCGAATGAATTTAGTGTAGCACGATTGATGAGGAGTGGTGAAGGAGATTGTTAATTCGATAACAAAATGGTCACTAATGCCGGGTAAGTATAGGAGGTTACTGATAAGGGCTGGCTTTTGTGTTAGGCACAGGTCCACCACATTGCTACAGTTTTTGGTAGTTCTGGTTTGTCGAGGAATAATTTTGAAAATACCGTCAAGGCAAAGGTCAACAATAGCATCAGAAAAACACTGCCTGATGAGAACGCAGCAATAAAGGGTTATAAGTTGAAAGATGCATTCATGAAGCTCAGTAGCGACCACTTCCACTCTCTGGCGGCCTGTAGCATACGCCCAGTAAAATACTTGTTTAAAATATAATTCATACTCAGACGATTTCCGTGCTTGTTTCTAACCAGATAAGCCTTCATGAGATACAATTATTGACTTTAGGGAGACCGTCTCCTCGCCTTCCGACTCGGTCAGTACAATAAACATAGCAACAAAAATGTGCAGAGAACAGTTCTTAGTCAGCAATATAAGTGTTTAGCCACGTTTCAGGAAGTAAAACTAAATCCACATTGCACGTTTCAATTGAAGAATCCACATCTTCTTTTTTAGGAATAATATTTCGAATGTTCGTTAAACAGTACATTAGGCTCAATCGACTCTTCTCAGGTGTCTCTAACTCGGTACGGCACAATTGGAGGAGGCTTTGGCGTGAAAAAAAGTGGAAGACACGCCCGTCGTTTTTTTTTCTTTTTTTCTCGAACCAAACTGTGTGCAGTATAAAAATGTAAATCACGTGTCATCCATCAACACCTTGTCGTGACGAAGTCTAAATGGCAAAACCTTTGAACAAGCAAATTGATACAGTTTGTGGCCTGCGAGTCGTTGCAGATACCGTTAAATCCTCAAATAGAGCGCAAGGCGTTTTGTTAGTTTATATGCCGATGACGTAATATTTTTTTAATGAAGTTAACTTAACAATAAGTAGGCGGCACTTTAGTTCATTGTAAGACCCCACATGATGCGCTTTTTCAATTCTCATTGGGTAAACACGAATGATAGAGGGTTTCGGAACACAGTTCGACGCCCAAACATTCCGATTGATTGAAAGCCTCCTTAACTTTATCAGGGAGACCGAAAAACAACAGGTTTGACCGACGGGACCTGCCCTCTGTATCATCGCAGCGCGTTTTTGCAATTAGAATCTCGTAGAGCGTAGGAAAACTGTGTCTCGTAACCAGTGCTAGTGTCCCTGTTCTTCAACTTTATTGAAGCTACATGGTTATTTAACTGAGCGTTTTGTCCTGTAACCGTTAGAAGAGTTTCATCGCTTTATTTTAGTATTTCTTTTGGTTCGTTAGTTTGCGGAGTATTATGTTCAAAGAAAGCTGTACCTGACAGCTTTTTTCCTTATCGCCACCATCTTATGGTGGAAATAAACATACCTACATGTGAAACCGCTAAGGGAGTTTCATTCGTTTCTTTTAGCTTTGCTTCGAGTTTGTCTACTACTTGTTGAAGTGTAGTTAAAATATTTTCTGGTTTTAAAACATTGTTTTTGAGATATTGCAAAATTCAACGTCAACTTTTGACATGCGTCTTGGGCTTCTCTCAAGCGTAACCGCCCAAAAAAGTAACAACTCTCTAAATAATACAAAACATGCTTCTCGGCATGGAAGCTTAAAACGACAAACATTATTTGACCGGAAACACTGGTCGAGTATTGTTTACTAACGTGCAATACAAAGGCAAAAAGTTCAAACATTTCACACCTGGGTCGCTAAACTGCATTAATGACGTCGCTCCCGCATGTCCCTACATCCCTACGCCGCGTTAGAATCACTAATACGTTGATTGTCCCTAGGCAGGCTGTAAATGCTCTGAACTTTCTCGTCGGAAGATCGTCGTTTGTGGAAGTTAGTGGGGACGACAAAGTGACGTTTAACAACTTTGGAAAGGAGTTATTTGAGGCCAAAATCTTCGCTTCGGAATCGGGGCGAAGATTGAACTTTGTGATATTGTGGAGCCGTGCGCGGTTTACGCGGCTTCATGGCTTATCTTCCGCCCTTGTCAACGACGCCACCGAGGTCACCCACAAGCGGTGTGTGTAGAGAGCGTCGTTAATGTCTGAGAGATGAGGAGGCGACGGGGGTGGCCAAAAATGCCGGGGGAAAGGGAAATAAAAGAAATGTCACGCACACACACACACACACAAACTACAAACACACACACACACACACACACACACACACACACACACACACACACACAAATAGGAATCAGGAAGGGCCGTAGAAATTGTTAGAGAGAAAGGGGGAGAGAGAAGGAGGGGGTGTTGGTAGTGAAAAAGAGGGTATCCCTTCCCCTGAATTTTTAAAGCGCAGCTCTCAGGCGCCCGTTTCGGGCTTGAGCGGCGTCGCCGTCGGCGTAACCAGCGCGCGTTGCATTATGGGACGTTTCCCTGCTAAACTTAGCGGGGAAATGGAAGTCACGTGACCTCAACACCAATTCAGTTTTCCCGCTAAATGGGAGGGGAGCAGGAGAGGAGGAGGGGAGGGTACGGAGGGGGTGGAGGGGCATACCCTCCCCTCCTCCTCCTCAAGAGCTGCGCTCTAATTCGACATTACAGAGAACTGTAAACGCATTTCATTTTCTTTTTATTCTAACTCTCTGAAATGCTTTGGTCAGGGGCTGGGGCGATACCCCCCTCCCCCCTACCCTTATGCCCCTTGCCCTCTTTCATGCCACTGGGGGGGGTCCCCCTCCCCCCTTTACACGTTATGCCCCTTGCCCCCTCTTTCGATGCCACTGGGGGGGGGGGGTTCCCCCTGCCGCCTCCCCGTCCTCCTATTTCGACAGCCCTGCTTAGTGGCGTTCCAACTGAGCGATGACGAGGAACAGCACAGCGTGCAATTTTCGAAATAATGGTTCTAGAGATTTCGGAATTAAAACGGTTCGCGTTCCATGAACTTACGAGCGGCCATGACAGACTTTCAAGCGAGAGGCTCGTGCCAGGGCTCGTTGTATGCAGGCCCGTTCAGTGACGTCCCTTTATAGTTCATACCTTCGACGTCAGGGTCAGGATTATCAGTTGTGAACAACGAATTCGATGGTGCGCGTTCGAATCGACGGTGACAAGTTTGGTAGTGTGCGATGGAAGTTTGGTGTCATCGCGTTCTCAAAACATCAGCATCAATATTGACAACCTGACATTACTCCTATCTCCGTTGATGAACGCAGAATTAATCCCAGTTTTGCTAATCTTTGGAAGTCTACCATAAAATGATTTTATACCGCCGATTGGGGGCGGGGGGGGGGGGATACAACTGCCCGGAAGCGAAATCCGTCTGAAAGTGGACAATACTACTCGGCTGGTTGTGACCTTACCCCGTCGGAGTAAGCTTTGACCAAAAGGCCGAGATAAATCAAATGAACGACAGGGACGCTTCTTAGTAAATTCTGCTTTATCGGCGGAAATAAGAACGATGTCAGACTACTTCGACGGTGTTGATTTTAAAACGCAATTACCCAAGCCTCCATCGTGCTTTTTAGAGACCATCAAACATATGTCGGTCGCAGCTGATAATATTTGTCGTAACGTCACACGTATGAACCTCGGCTGTCTCCGCGCACTCTCTTGTGCTGCTCTTGTTCGGCGCCTAGGGAGTGCTAGGGATTTTTCGCCCCTTCAGTGAAAAGCGTCACGAAGATTCACGGATCTGCGGGTTTGTGAGGAAAGAAAACTTCGCAGCAATCTTTCGGCTCCTCCCCCCACTATGTCATAACACAAAGAATATTTGTGTTGAGTTTAGCCACCCTGGAAAGCTTCCATGCCCGATGTAAACTATACATATCTTTTTGGAACTGTACCTAGTTCACACCTGTAACTTGGAATAAACAACTACTGACTTAGTGTATCAAGTGATTATAAACAGAGTACACATATTTCTATTTCTTTATGTGATCTAATTACAAAATGTTGTTTTCTATCGCATGCGCCATGTGGATCAAACACATTTGAAGTAAAGCGCTAAATTCAAATAATTCGACTTCCCAAATTACCGAGCGATCACGGAAATTACCGAGCGAGCACGGAAATATCAAAATAAGCAGCTATTATCCAGGCACTTCCTACTTCGCAGTAGAGCATGTACTGCCGAGCGAACAAAAATGAATATCAATGAACAACTGTACTGCACGGAAAACCGACTCTCAGAACCTCCTTAAGGAGCGTGTTTAAAATATCGTTTACCAGTTCGGGCTGATGTTCGCACATTTTTTTGCATATTAATACAAGCCCTGTCACCGTCTGTTTAGTGCACCAAAACTACACGATTTATTGAAATATTTGTGTTGTTAATTAAGCGCCGTTATTGCGTTTTAAAGCAACCGATAACACGCTCCTCGTACTACTCGGCTGCCTGCGGAGCTGAGGACGTCCCTGTGATCAGAGCCATCTATGCTACGGAGGAAAGCGCCCCCTACATTTAGACGTTACCGTCTACCAAGCACCGTCTGCCCCCAGTGCAAGGCGGAGGCTAGGTGGTCGCCACACTACTCATTTTAGTCCCTGTACAGGTCCGTTGCAAAACTTGAGAGCTACTTAACTTCGAAGCAAAGTGACGAGAACACACCTGTACAATACTGATGCGAGGTGAACGCCCGACTGTATCTTGCCGAATGGCTCGCGAATTCGTAGCTGTGTAGGTATCTTCACTGTAGTGAACCCATGGTCTGGATCACGACGATTTCACAATTTACAGAGCAGCGGGGACGCTCTTACGGGAAACCAACATCTTTATTCAGCATCAGCACGCGCAAACGAACAAATCAAGCGAGATCAAGCAAAACAGTTCACGTCGAACGCTAGGCTTAGGACAGTCACGTTACGAAGTCAAGCACCCGCGCAGCGCTTCTGAAGCCGTTTACTTGCGAGATTTGTTTGCTGAAACCAAGTGAAGCTAAAACCAGCCGTTTCATGGCCAAGACAACGTGCTTTTTGTCTAAGGCACGACAGAATATTAGGTGCTGGAGAAACCCAGCCACCGGCGTTAAGTCCTTATTTTGAACTATTTTTGTTCACGTTCCGCCCATTGAGAAAGAAGGCGAGAGAGCCCAAGTACGCACCTGATCTTGATACACAACTGTCTCCTTCCGCATAACAAAATATGTCTGCTACGAGGGTGTTTAAATACCCGGCATAACAACATGCCCAGCAACGCAAAAAAAAAAAAAAGGAATTCCAGAGTGCTTTGCGTATTGCTGCCCTCTTATCGAAGCTCCCATCGTCCGCTCGCCACTCGGGCGGCTTGTGACGCTTAGGCGATGTCTGCTCCGTGATTGCGGTGTGCTTCTTCTGCCCGCGGTCGCGGCTGACTTTCGATTCGATCGGCGCACCAAAAGAACTTTTGGATGCGGATGAGCATTCTCATCACGACAGTGGGAAACGAACACGTGCTGGAAGCGTGGCTTGTACGCTCTTTCTCAACTCAATGCCATTCTCAGAGTTTGTTGGTTCTTGCGGCGTCTCATACAATCGCTTTGCAAAGCCACGCTGTGAAGACTCAGTCTTGACGACGCTCTCGTCGTCGAAAGCGCTCGTCTCTCGCCAACTTTCTACTGAAAAGGAGAGTGTTAGCTCCAAATCTCACATGCTTGAAACCGATTCAGTGAACGCCACCATGAGAATGTAAGAAAAACAAGAGCCTTGACGCGGCCATGCTATGGTAATGATGTCGTTTGCCCCAAGGAGGTTATAATGTAGTGTCCTAATCATCATGAAAATTACACGGGACAGTGGTAAAAGATGGGGAACTTAGAAGAAAAAAGACACAGAAAAAAGAAACGCCTCACGGCCGAGAGACTCTAGTTACGCTTCGCTCCATTTATGGAAAATACGAACGAAAACATCCTGCCTTGCTCAGCAATAATCACCGAATATCAATGGACGCCCACACGAAAGCAGCGTAGCCAGCTAGAGCCGTGCCATCTTCTGAACGTAGTCTTCTATTAACGCGGCTACGCTAGCTTGGGCTCCAAGCTACGCTGCCAAGCGATCCCGGCTACGCGAGGACACCCCTCGCTTCGCTTCTCTCCGCTTCGCTCGGAGAAACTAATATATTCCTGGGGCCGAGCGTGTAACAATCCTCGTCGGAACTGGCAAGGTAGCGCCAGGCGACCGCCTTCGGCTCTTAGCGTCGGCCTCCGTAATGGCGCGTTCGACGAGTATTGCGGCGTTCACGATAGTTAGACGACTATCGCAAGATGGCGACAACCGTTGCTGGCTTCAAGATGCGTTCGCGCGTTCCTTCATAAAGAAGACGCTTTGTTGTCACGGCGACACTGACGATAGCAAACAGACTTTATCGTGCGGATGGAGATGGCGGGGTGGCGAGTTCAAGTGGGCGCTTCGGATCTTTCGCCGTGCGTTTCAATGGACGGTACATGAGACAAAATGTTCAAAATAGGGACTTGACGCAGCGTCTAATATTTGGACGATTCTTAAAGGAAAAAATGTTTTAACCCGCAATTTCGGTCTTCAACCGCAACAAGGTACTGAACTACCGATTTGCAAATCATCTCTCCAACAATAGCGATGTAAGCGCAATATAAGCACTGGGCGGGGCTTAGCGGGTTGCTACCACCGTCTTCTCCACGAAAATTGCGTCTGGCTGCGTAAATATAACTAAACATTATTTTCTTTTTGTTACAAGTTTTTGAAGAGACGTGCTTAATGTGGTCTCTTCAGAAACGTTTGTTTTATTATTTTAATGTCAGTGTTTTTTTAACGCAATGTGTGGCTTAATTTGATTACGCAATATGCTTCGTAATTTTCGCTTCTTTGCAGGCTGTCGTCGGACCAGCGCTGAAGGGAGCAAATATCGACACCACCAACAGATACGTGATGATGAGCTTCACGATGGGCAGTGCTGGTTTCCGCATGCCAGACAAATGGACGGGTGGCATCGTTGACAAACCGGTCGTGCACAGTCTCATGTTGTACCCACAGGTTCGTGCGCGTGCGCCTTGCTGAGTGGGGTAATACTCCACGTTTGAGAACGTAAGCTCTTAAAAAAATGTCACAACCTTCTAGCCATCGGCGCTCTCGGAATTTTAAGGCCAGTCCACACACTTGCAACCGAGTACGACCGAATGAGACACTACCGGTTTTTGAGCCCCTTACGACCGGATACGCTGCTGTGGAGCTGGTCGTCTACTCTCACAAGAGGCTTGACAGCCGGTCTTGGCTCAATCGATTGTAGTCAAACCTTAATGTGTGAACGGGACTTTAAAATTTTGTACTCAAAATTGCATTCTCAAAAAAAAAAAAAACTATCCTTTATGTAGTCTAAAGAGTGAAGCGTTCCATGGTTGAAGAGAGCCGGCTGCCAAACACCTGCGCCGCGAGCTCCGGTGGCCATGCACCGCAACTGTGAAGGAAAGCGGCAAAACTAAAGAAACAGGAAAGCGAAATCCGAGAAGCATGCAAAAAAATATTCGGCGGCTGCGCAGGCTTCGAAAAGAGCAAGGAAACCATTAAAACAGTATAAAAGGGTGACATGTTGACTCTCGGGGCTCTGTGCTGATATTCAAGCTTTGCGTCCGCTGCGTTCCTGCTAAAACTCAATTCTGGATATTGCGTGATTAATAAATAAAGACTGAACTTGAGGTATTTCATTTTTAATAAGTTGTGCCAATGTAATGAGCCAGTCCCATAAGCCGCACAAACAGCGGTGTAGTCTCTGCGTTATACAGGCGTCCACCTCTTTTGCCGAATGGGAGTGGATGTCCTTTGAGGAAATACTACATGAAAAACAAGGCATGCGCCTCCCTCCCCCCCCCGGGCCACCCCAAAGGACGTCACTATGCTCCGTTGCACTTTACGTCTGAGCGCAGCGGATGCTACTAGCCATCGGAGCCAATCCAAAGCCATGTGAGTGTCACGTGACCCTGGAGAGGGGGCACAGTGACGCGCGGAAAGCGTATCACGGACTACGTCCACAGAGCGGGATTGGCTAGGACAGCCCGTAGCGCCCGCTGCGTCCGGACGTAAGGTGAAACGGAGTATAGTTGTATCCACGCCGCTCTGCCTAGCTAGCGTTAGCATCCCGCCAGCGATTCTCGCATCGTCTCACAACATCGTGTAGCACATGGTGACGACAAGATGAATGCGCGTGCGACTTTGCGGTGACTCTCGTCGAGGTTCAGGGTGATGGCCGCTTGGGATGGGTCGGGAATTCCCGAACGATGACGTCATGTGCAAGGCCTTGTCTTTTTATGTGGCATTGGATGGAGCATCGTACAAACTTCCCGATTGCTGAGATCATAAAATGAACTCGAATTATCAATATTTGTAGTGAAATGGCATATCATTTTACTATGAGGGACATACTGAGAGTTCGCGGCATTTGATTTTCTTCTGTCGTTTGTTCCTTTTGCGGTCTGCCTGGACTGAAACGCTTTTCAGCGACACAATCTCTCAGATGCCACGCGACAGCTACATTCCACTCTCAGAAAACGGTAGTACTATACGAGGGGTTACCAAAACGTAACCTGGATTATTATTGTTAGCGCCGGTTCCTTGAAGTACACCTTCCCTCGTCGTGATGCGTTCTCTAAGGACCCGTGTGCACCAGTGTAGTAGTCGGTGTTGTTGTGAGACATACCATTCGGCTTCAGTGGATTTTTTGGTGGACATTTTTAACGCGTTTTACTATTTTGTGATGGATGATTTATACGAGACACGTGGAGCAGTGAAATGTTTGTTTTCTATTGAAGAAAAACTTGGAGGACGGTTAAGCTTCGCCTTCAAGAGTGGAAGGCGATAGCGTTCCCGGGCCCCGTTCGCATCGCGTTTTCATTCGCTTTTCAGTTCGGAGACGCGAGTGCGCTCCGAGATCCGGAGACGCTGTAGCATCTCCGAATCGTCCTGTCCCTGCTGTCGCCTCACTTTGGTTTCAAGGGCACGCATATAAACATAGAAACTCCCGCTTGTTCCCACAATTTTCAAGCGTGCCTCACGTGGCTTAGTCAGTAGCGTGTCTGGCTCGTAACCGAGGAGTCGCGGGTTCGAATACCGCTTAAAATATTTTCAGTTTTTATCTTTCAAGCATATTAGTTTCTTTGTGAATTCCAATCACTTGAGATATGCGGCTACCTTTATTTCACATTACATATCGTATTTCATTGAATTTAATTCTACGTGAGTGTTGTGGGTTGTTTGACATTCCCGCGCAGTGTCATGGGGTTGTTAAGTCATGACCCTATCGACAAATCACCATTTTCATGCCCCGCTAAGGACGCCGTTGTTTTTTTTTTTTCTGCGACACGAGCTCCTTAAGGATATGGCGTTAAAATGCGGCAGAATCGGTTATTAAATTAGAGACGACATAGAGGAGAGCAGCGCTGAGTAATGCACAAGTTCAGGAATGATTTTAGTTTTTTTTTTTTTAACACGACGAAATGTCAATTGCTCATCAACCTCATTTCGTGCACCCTTTGGTCTGCCAAACTGAAAAGGCTGTGGCAATAATTGATCGAGCCACCTTTGATAACAACCATCGGACGATTGATGAACTCGTGGAGTTGACTAGAGTGTCGTGGAGTTTTCGTCAGCACATTTTACCGGAGGATCAACGCATAAAACGAGTTACAGCAAAAGTTGTGCCTTTTTTCGTAAGATTCATTCGTCCGCCATGACATGGCACCTGTGCACGCGGCGCTGAGTGTTCCGCAGTTTCTGACCAAAGATATATTGACCCCCTCGCCCCACCCCGCCAATTAACCCGACATTGCCCCGAGTGACTTTTTTGTTTTGTTTGCTGGGATGAAAAGAGCTATTAATAAAAAAAACGCTTTACAGCTGCGGAAGAGGTAGCAGAGAAAAAAGCAAAACAAACATCAGGAGCAGAGAAAGGCACCAAGATCGAAGAGATTAAAAGCTGTCTTGAGCATTGGAAAAAGAAAAGTTTCAACAGGTGCATTGCATGAGGCTGAGTAGTTTGCAGGCGACTAAAATTTGAACGTGTCAAACAAATAATTGAGTATGTCAAAACACGTTCCGCGTTCTTTTGAGTCCGCCACCCTGGTATAGTCCGATTCGCTGTAAGTTCGATCAAAACCGACGTTACAATTCAATGAAGAAAATCAAGCCGCACCAAAAGTAAATCGTCAAGACGCCTGTAGCAACCTGTAACTTTTGTGAGCTTGATATCACCGGCTACAATAATCAGGCACAAAGCAAAACGCAGGACCACGGAGCGTTCACAGCGCGTGATTGGTTGAGTCCGTGATAGCAAATCTAGAAAGAAGATAAGCGCCTTGATGCATTATTTTGGACTGCTTCAATGGCTCCATCGGATTGTGTCAAAGAAACAGAGGCCTCTTATCTTCACGTTTCTTGCTTGGCTTGATTCGTTCATCGCCATTCTAATCTGCTGATGCCGCAAGCTGATTGGCTACTGACCGACAAGAGGCTTTGAATCACCACGCCCTACGTCGCTCAATTCGTCAGTGACTGCAGAAGGTAACGTTCATGGAGACAACTATAGGGGGAAAGTTCATTCTGCGCGGATTTAGAATAATATTCCCGCAAGATATACGGAAAAAAATCTTACTTCAATGTATGATACTTATTACAATAAATAAATTTATAGTATCATATTTCCAACCTTTTTTTTACATTTAACCCCTTGCGGCCTTCTCTCTATGCGCGTGTGCTAAGTGCACTAAAAAAGAAGCTAAACTAAACAACGTGGAAATCGCCATGTGCTGCGAGAATATTTTATATGAGCGTTACATAGTATAGGTGATAAAAAGTTAAACATTCGGACAAAAATTGTCACGTGCGTGGCCGAGAGGAAACGCCTCTCCGTACTTCTAAAAAATAATGTTTACTTTAACCCCGATTGTAATTGATAAGGAGGCCAACGTGACCTTGACGAGTCAGTGTCCCGTTTGTTCGATGCTCGAACGTTCTAAACAAAATGTTGGAGATACGGAGGGTAAGAGAGAGGAGCCCAGCGCGGTGTTGCCAACTCACTCTGCAGACGAAGACACGACTGAGACACTTTCGCTCTGGCGAGCAGTCACGCCTACACCTCAACACTCGCTGCTACTTTCTCGAGGCTCGTTGTTTCTATTGTTTCTGGCACAAGTTGGCCAATTAAATTTTTATCCTCAGCCTTACGCTCGTAGATCTTTTTTTCTTTTGAGATATTTCTGGTTGAGGTACGAGGCAACTTTCTACGCCACCTACCTCATGCACCACAACGGAGCAGTGAACCAAGCCCGATCACGAGTCCTGCAGAACAAACGCAGGAAGAGCTGGTCCTCCAAGAAGGCAAAGCTTGAGCAAGCCTCCGCTCGCAAGGCCAATCGCCGGAATCGGGTTCATTGGTGAAATAATCAAGAAAGAATTCGACGAACCCGGAGATGTGTTTTCAGGGGTTTCCGACTGAGACACCTCCTGCTGCATCCCCCGTCGTGGTCCTTCCCGTTGCATTTCGTGTGCCGGTGCCCTTCCACTGCGAAGCTTTGGAAGACACCGACGACCGGATACAGCAGTTCGAACTAGCGGCACTGCATATCGATGAAGGCCAAAGAAGAGCGTTCAGATCATCTACTTCTCGCTGGATGGAACGACCGGTCTCTGGTTTGAAAACCATGAAGCGTCAATCACCTTCTGGGAAACATACGAGAGTAACTACGCCATGCATTTGTGTGTCAGCAGCATCGGAAACGAACAGAACAACTGCTCCAGGCGAGAATTCAAGGACGATATAAAAGCGTTGTCAGCTTCGTGGAAGACGGCCCCCGGTTATTCAACCGCGCTGATCCCCAACGCTGAAATCGAAGAAGTTAATTATTCTCATTCTAAGATTGAATTAAAGCATCTTCAGGGGCCTTGTGTGAAACCCGTCTGCTACCATTGTGGCATTCGTGACATAGGCCGCTGACATCGAGTGGGTCCTCCAAGCGCGAGCTACCCGTTACCAGCGACTGCACAATGTTGCTGTCCCTGCGTTTGGAAGCCTTTGCGCCGGACCCTGGGCTTCTTCCGGGCATTTTAGAAGTAATCCACTACATCATTCGGGAGGAGCTCAGGAAATCGCTGCCTGCTGCCAATCGCACGGCTTGTGTCTTCATCGCCGAAATAGTACAAAAGGAAGTTAACGACCCGTTTAACTGGAGGTTCCAATAACACAGTACAGCAAGTCAGGAAGTCCCGTCAGTAACGTACGCCCCCTTACAAAAATGGCATATCTGGACTTATATAAAAAATGGTTATATAAACAATTGGGCATATCTGGCCATATCAAGCACATGAGTTTATATAAGCCTTATCTAGCCAGATCTGCCCAACTTTATATGGGTGGTGTCATCTCAAATCGTGCAGGCAAAAAGGGTCGAATTTTTAATTTCGCTGACAAAAATATATGTTATGGCGTCGTCGCTAAAGACGCAGTAGCCACAAACCGCAAGTTCGTCGGATTTTTGTTCTCGACTTACGAATTTTAAAAGAGGCCGCGGCGGAAAGCAGTGTTTTTCACATCCGTCGTGGGTCGGATGTTCCGCTCGATCTCCCGTCGTGGATTTTCAGTCCACATTATATTAACTTTTTCAAGCACTCTGTGGGCACAGGTAAAACGCTCTAATACCATGAAATAATTTTAGGCGTTTTGTGTTTTTTTCTGTAAAAATGTCAAAAACGCCCCCTCGGTGAATTGTTGACGAAATTTGATAATTAAATACTGGCGATCTACTTGGGTTACATCAATATTTTTTTGTCTCTCGAGAGCCCAAAACACGCTCTTTATAGATATTATAAAATGATTTAGCTGTATTAAATATCCTTTGCGGGACGTTTACGTTAATGTTATGCGAAAACCAAAAAGTACCAAACTTAAAATTGATTTTCTCAAAAACCCCATTTTTTATTTTTTTATTTTTTGTTAAAATGTAGATATGATAGTTGTCTACTCGAAAAGCAAGTCGAGAAAGTGTGTATTTTGTTTGTATGTTCTATATTTTAGCCTCAATATCGGAAAAAGACGTCTTCGTTTTGCAAGACCTAAGTCAGACAAAACAAAAAAAAACGTGCGCTTCTATGAATTGTAAAAAAAGTTTTCTTGAATTTTTGTTTGCGTTTTGTAATCAGTTATAAACGCATTTTGTGGTATTGAATAGTTATTTATGTTTTGAAAAGAGCGGAAACCACGAGAAACATATCTAATCAAATCAGCAGGCCTAGTAGACCTTCAATATCGAAGAGGCACAGACGTTGTATTTTTTCGATTTATAAAACTTTCACTGTAAACTAGCATGACTAGCTATTAGCTGTCATATTACTAAGACAAAAAAGTCACCACATCATTGATATATTATATACAATTCTTTCCGAAACCAAACGCTAGGTTTTGTTCACCGCACATCGCACAGATCACCAGGGGATAGCCTTTCACTTCCGTAATACACAAAAGTGATGACACAGAAACGATCCGAAACACACGGAGAGATTGTCACGGAGAAGGGTAGGGAATAAAAATAAATAAATAAGAATAAAATTACGCAACTCCCATCTTAACGAAAATTGCGTTAAAAAATAAAAGATTTAGGTTCGAGCGGTGGCAACGCGATAGGTCCATGCCTGGTGGAGAGTCAGACAAAGAAGTCAACGACATGTAAAGGAAAAAAAAATTAATGAAGACAGAAGAACTCAGCCGCACACGGCAAGAACAAAAACCAACTCCTCCGGCCATTCCCTAAACGGGACACAACCAAATGCGTGCGAACACGCTCTCTACAGCACCGTCAGGCCGCTATAGCGGTATTGCTGTAGGGGGGGGGGAGTATCTGGGATAAGGGCTGTGACAGGAGATGGAGATGATACAGGTGGGTTGACGTTAGCTGGTGGTGTTGGTTGACGACGACAAACATCTGCGTAGATGGCTGGCAGAGTGTGAAAGGAAGTCATTGACGTTGGGGCGGCTTCAGTGATCTCATCACGTATGGTAGAGCGGAGATCTAGAGTGGTAGATGGAATCGGTCGAAGGCTTGGAAGTATCGTGCGAGTTCCTCAAGTACGACTGTCCGAATAAGTTCTTAAAAGCGCCGGCCTGTGGTAGTCCGGATGGCGTGGCGTTAACTCCAAGAACCTGTTAACAGGTGAGATCTGTTGCCGTCGAGCGGCACTAGTGTTTGGCAGAGAAACCTGATTGCATTGACGTCCACGGGAAGCTGTAGCACGAAGAGGTGAATAGCCTCTTCATCAATGCTTTTGAGTACTAGATGAATTCGATCTGCTGCGGCTATGTTGGCGTCAACTTTCCGGCACAAAGTTAATATGTGTTCGATGTAAGAAGTGTAGCCTTCAGATAGTAGTATAGACGCAGACATTCAACCGCCGACGGATGGCGGGCTTTTGATCTTGTATGCGTCCAATTTATTGTGTAGTCGTTCATAGAATACTTCATAAGGCGTCATTTTGTTTTCATGGTTTAAAAGCCGTCTTTTTGCACCGTCGGTGGAATAGAACACAACATTTAAAGTTGGTGCAGTCATCCCAGCGATCCTGAATGCTGACTCTGAAGTAGAAGTCAACGGATTATTCAACATCTTCGCCACCGAGGCCCGAAAAGATTCTGGGACCCCGTTGCCCTGAGCGCATGTATAGGAGTGGTTTGGAATGCCCGTGACGGCAGGAGCCGCTGTATTGAGGTGGAGCGTTGCACCACCTACGGAGACAACGGGCGTCAAAATCACAGTGTGTGGAATCAGTAGAGAGATGAAAGGGTTTATCACCAGAGGCGCCAACGTGGAGGCGTAGGCTCAGATGATGTGGCCATTCCAGTGGGTCACCACAATGTACGGCCTCGGAGTTCCCTGTTTGGTGGTGTGTTCAACAGTCGTCCCTGCCTGACGAAGTGCTGGCTTTGGCGAGGCAGAGATTGGCATCTCCAACGAAATGCGAGGATGTTTTAGCGAGCTCAATGAAGAGACAAGCGGAGAGAGTTGTTCAGTCTATGTTTTGTATTCGGAGAAGAGCGCGCCACCCCGAGTCTCGTTTCTCCAACTTGTTCTATTTACAATATGTACATCAAATGCAGCGACAGCGCGTGCCGCCGTCCTACGCACATGGCACCATCTCAAATGCAGGCTGTAGCAAACGCCAGCTCTATTATTTACAGCACACCATCTTCTCCTCCTGCCTTAATAGAAGACATTAATGTCGGGTAATTTAGTAGGGAAGAAAAGAAAACAGCTTACTCCTTAAAAGCAAAATACAGAGTTCACGCACGCACAGAAATCCTACCAATCACGATAAGCAATAAACGTGGCGCATGCAGACAGAGGCGGAACATAAGGACGAAAGGTGCAGTCATCATCTCGGGGCACGGCTCTTTGTCGAGAAACATTCTGTTAGATTGAAGCGTGTGCAAAAAACACCAGGACTTATAAAACAAAATCTTCTGCATATGTGAATAACTCTAAAACGTCAAATGTTCTACTCGTAGGTGGGACCGGCAGAACAAAAATCTAGCACATAGTCTCTTAATCGTGCCGGCAGACGTCTCCGCCGCCTTGCGGCGATGATTGTCCGGACGGAGGATGCCCGGGAGTCGTGGGTGGATCGGGCTCCGTCCATCACGATCACTTGCGCGTTGAGCGATGATTCTGGTGCTCACGGTGTCAAGACCCTCCCGGAGCCCTCATGCGAGTGTGTGGTCCACTGGAGGCCTCGGCGCGTGGCGACCTCTGGTCCCACGGAGCTCAGGGACTCCGCCGAGCACCGTTGCGGAGCTGCGGATGACGGCAGCTCGCTGCAATACCCGAGTCCCAGTTAGGGGATGAACTTGACGCGGCAGCTTCACCATTGCAACTGCCCGAAGGCAGGGAACGGAAGGTTCAGGACCCTCCTGGGACAGCCGTGCCCTGGGGGCCCCCTGGCAGACCGCAGCCGGGGCAGCCGGCGGGACTGGTGGCTGGCTGCTAGCCGGCTTGCCCGAAGCCGGCGGCGCGGAAGGCCGCTTGGAAACCGGAATCAGGAACGGCACCGCTGGGTACCAGCGGGATGGTACTGGGTACAGCAGGAACAGGAAGCGCACCTGGCAACGGCCGGGGACATGGACGGCACCAGGCACCACAGGAACAGGGCTTCATGGAGCCGCAGGACGATGCGACCGACGCCTGCGCACCACAGGAACTTGGGCGGCGCCAGGGGCCGCAGGAACATGGCGACCGGGTGTTGCAGGAAGCATGGGCGGCAACAGGGTCCGCCGACAGGACCGGCATCAGGGTCCGCAGAAACAGGAACGCAGGCCGCAGGGGCCGCGAAATCGGGAACGGCAGCAGGGGCCGCAAAACAGGAACGGCAGCAGGGGCCGCGACGGACTGTGAGTGACGCTGGGGGCCGCAGCACGCAAAAGCGTAGGTGCCGGACCAGGGTGGCACGCGGCTCAGGCTTACAGCTGGAGCCGCATTAGCTGAAGTGGGGAATACGTCATCCGGCCCATAAGCCAGCCAAAGGCTGACGCTTGGGTGGTTTCCACGTTGTACGTGTCACTTTGGCTGCATTCCATATGGTTCCATCATCTCAATTCATAATGCGGCTGGTCCCACGTGCTCATGTATACATTGCGGTGGAGCATATTGTTGTGGCGCATTTTCCCTCTAATGTTGGGCTTGAAAACCTTCACCGGATTGACCCAGGGAGCAACAGCTGGGTGCTGACTGCTCGCGCCGGCATCCGAATACTTTTTCGCCATTCACTTGATATTCCCTGACTCTACTTTCAGGAAGCTTCTTCCGAACGGCATGTAGGGGACGGCAGTGATCGCATGGGGTCCCCGCCTCTGATGGTGCAGTCGCACCGGTGGGTGCGACCATTGTAGAAGGAAAGCTGGGATAAAAGCCCAGTCGCGTGTGGCGCAGTACTTTCGGGTAAACACCGAGATATTCCGTAATGGCTTCAGAAAGGCGGACGGCGTTGGACGCAGGAGCCAACTGAATGACAGACTTGTGCAACTGCACGGAATCGCTTCTACCTGCCCATTAGCTTGGGGATGGTAGAGAGATGACTTTGCATGCTTGGATGCCAGGCGCGTTTTCAAGAAATCGCTTGAACTCCTTGAAATAAATTGTGGACCATTGGCTGTCGTCGATCTCTTGGTGGCAAACCCTCACAGCAAAGACAGACTTCAAAAACTTTATGACCGTGGTAGTCGTGGACGCTGTAGGCTGGTGCTCAACTTCAGGCCACTTGCATGTGGTATCTACCACCGTGATAGCAACCTTTCCTGGAGGAGGAGCTCTGCTCAAAGGGGACCAACAATATCCATGTCTCCAGTTTCGCACCTGCGGATTCGGTGGGGAATTCGACTGGTTGTAGATGGTGCGGGGATGCCGTTGCAGCTGTATCCGTATGGACTCGACATACTGATACAGTTCTGAACTCCGGTCTCGGTGACAGTTGATTTAGATGCAAGCTACCTGTAAAGCTCCTTCGATTATGCTGTAGCGCACAGATACCTTGGTGTGTTTTCATGCGGCATCGACAACTTGATCACGGAGAGTGGACGGAACCGCCATCTTCTCCCTGGAACAACAACGCATCGTGTGACCGAGAGCTCGGTCTTCATACAACCGAGATATGGCATTTGAATTCGAGGAGGCAAACCTGCCCTGCAGGCCATGCAAGTGGTGACAGGCCATGTCACATTGGTACTGTACACAGGATCTTTGGCAGTTTCTTCTCCTGAATTCTTTCACTGTGAGGCATGCACAGACGATTGAAACCACTTCCTCTCAAAAAGACGTACCTTCTTCGGTGTATCTAGGACCGATAGGCAGACAAAGGTCGGGACCATTGCACATCGCTGCCTTTACGATACTGGTGAAATTAGTAGCTAAAGAGGTCTAGCCGTCCAGCGACTGATGTGTCGTGGATGGACACCCGTCCCTTGAGGGACGATCAGTGAGCCCTGATGATCTGTCTGTATTTGAAATGTCGACCCCACAGATAAACATGCCATCTCTGACAAGCCCAGAGGATTGCGAGGGCTGCTTTCTCGCCAGCTGAGTACTTCCGCTCTGCTTCGGGAGAGAGAGAGCGAAAGCAACAGTCTTCAGTTGCTTCCCATGCTGTTGCTGGAGAACAGCACCCTGAGTCTGACTGGGCTAGTCGGTGGAGATCACAACTGGATGATTGACGAAATGCGAACGGGTGCATGTAAGACAGGACTGACACTTCCGGAAACTGGTCACGTCGAGGACCAGACGCAAGATGGCACCTTTACTGTGGAGCCTACGGAGGGGTTCCACGAGGGTAGTACATGCGGGACAAACTTACTGTAATATTCAACTGGACCTAGAAGGCCTCCAACTGCGAAGGTTCCATGGAACTGGAAAATTCAGGACCGCGTCTATCTTCGACGGAAGGGGTGTAGGCTCCGCAGACAGACGATGACCAGAATGACAGTTCAGAAACATTGAACATGCTTTCATTGAGTTTCAGTGCCGGCTCTCTAATACATTTGAGGACTTGCTCTGAGATTATTATCATGTTCCTTCTGGGAGGGAACCATAGACAATGACATCAGTCGATAAAACTGGCCTGGACAATGTTTCAATATCTTGGACATGACCTGTTGAAGGCCGCTAGCAGACGCTTGACCGAAACAAACTCGCTTGAAACGAAAGCCCTTCATGGTAATGAATGCCGTTAAGTCACGACTCTTGGTCTGACGGATCTGATATAGCAGACGCAGGTCTAACTTAGAAAATGGGAAGTCTCACCGAGGAGTCAGAAGCTCATCAATGCGCGAAGCTGAAAAGAATTGACAACAACAGCCTGTTGCGCCCGCTAGACCGGCACATACGTTCCGCCGTCTTTCTTAACTGCCACAATGGGGACACCCATTCCGACGCATTTGCGCCGATACGCTCTGGCGCTCGGTTTACGATTTCTGCGCGTGACGGCATCGACGTGATCGTACGGCGGGCGTAGCCTGCACCGGCGATATGGTGCCGGACAGTGTTGTGTGAGTTTGGGTTTTAACAACCCTAACTCGGGAGAAAGGATCTCGTGCTCCAGACCAGGTCTCGATGCATCGCTCACCGATGAATTTGCAGATGGTCCCACGTCGACGGATCCGACGCTGGTCCCGACGACGCCTCTGCTGGTAGTGCTGGACGACGCGGACGACGGTGCCGTGAACAGTGGCGCGGGGAGAAGCGCTGGAGCACTGAGGATGCGGTGGAGACTGGGCTCCGCCGCAGTACATGGGGACTGCGGACACCGCCGCATGGCCTGGGATGACTGCGCGGGAAGTCAGCTGGATTGACAGTGGGCGCACCACAAATGGACGAAGTCCATGCACGGCATCTGTCCCGAAAGGATCGCCATTTCGGGCAATGAGTGCCGGCCGGATCGCCCGAAGTGACTTGGTCTGGAAAGCATCCCACGACTGGAGAACTAGTGCACAGAGTGCCGGCGGCACTAGCCGGATTTGCCGTAGGAGGTTGATTGAGCAATGCCTCAATATTGATGTGCCTCGGAGCCAGTATCAATGAGGTAATGCAGATCCATTCACCTGAACATCAGCCGGTGAATGGGCGCCGGTCGGCGTCTGGGGTCCGGTGTCGACGGCGCCAACTTTCGGCATGCTGCTCGTCAGGAATCGTGGTTACCAGAGCGACGTCTGGTACGACAACCTGCCGCTGTAGGGACCAGCGGCGCTACATCATCCGGCGGAAGGCTAGCTGACGACGATCGATGGCAGCAGACAATGGGTAGAACTCCGACAGACATTTGAAAATGACCTGAATTTGCGCAAGAAAACAAGACGTTCCTGAAGCAGGACATTCTCACGTGGTGGCGTCGACGACCCGAATTGAACGACTGCCCGCGCCCAAGACGCGCCCGGCGGACATCGCGCGCATCGATGCCGCAGGTGCAGGGTGCACGCGACTGGTGTTGCGGCGAGAAGTGACATTGTGCGGGAGGACAGGCATGCCTGCGCTGCTCCATTGATCTTGATGTTCAAATTCGAATTCAGGCGTCGGCCATCCGCTTCACGCGATGAAAGCCCTTGTACTGACCTGAACGGCGTGCGGCGTTCCGAGAACGCGATAGAACTGATGGACTTGGCACCGATCGCAATCTGGAGACGCCTGTTCGAGACTGCCGTAGCAGGAACTCAACGCGCCTGCGCCAGCTGTCCAGCTCCCGCAGACTCTCGGAGTACCACGATCTCGTGCTGCTCCAACGACCAGGACGTACCAGGGATTCTGCAGATATACTGCACTTCGAAATCACAAAAGCATTGATTTGAGTGCGATAAGGTCGAGGTCGAGGACGCCTTCCCGAGGACTGGACGGGGTGAAAATTGCCTGCGTTCGACGACAACGTTGGCTTTGTAGCAAAACGCCTGTCAGAGCCAAGTGCCGCTACGAGGCCTACTGGGCATCTGGAGACGGCCGCGCTGTTGGCGGGGATTGTTGAAGGAACATGCTGAACCTATTCGATGGCCTTTCCAAGCCAAGCAACGACCACAGTGGCAAGCGCGTCAGGCTCGGAGAGCTTTCATCTGCCTCTTTGCGGCCACGGTAAGACAACTGAAAAGGACGACAGCTCAATCCGACATTAGCCAAGGCTGCGCAGGGGCAACTAAGCGGGAAGACAGCGCGCTGGTGGCGTCGGCATAGGGAAACCGCCCGCCATCCTCTTGCTGTTACGAGACAACATGAACCAACACACAAAAGAAAATTGACACTTGCCGGTGTTGCCGCCCACTATCTCTGCGGCACGGAGTCTGATCGTCAATGTTCAACGAGAGGCGAAAACGCGTAGTGCACGAAGTAAGACCGTACGCACAAAAATGTAACGGTCGCGGAGGGCCACTATGAAAGGAGGCAGAGAGATGAAGGAAGGCTGCTACGACAAAGACAGCGCCTGGAAGGCCCTGTAGATTCTGAAGCGCTTGCATTTCGTGGCGCGGGACGCGAGATGGCTGCGGTGGCCGAACGGCAATGCGGCCGCGCCGGGGAAAGGAAGACATTGCCGTATGCCAGCTCGGAGTTTCGATCAAGACTCGTTCTATTTACAATATGTACA
>JAZHYW010002726.1:0-20147 GCA_037355805.1 Ixodes ricinus
TCAGGGCAATTGGAAACTTTTATGAAACCTTGTGTAGTCCCATTGGTGTTATGATTATGATTACACAACGTTTTATGGCACACAAAAAAAACGGTGTAATCGGTTTTTTAGACTGCCTGTGCGACCTTCAAGCTTGTCTTTGTACGTTCTGCACAGTGAAATGGCCTCAATAAGCAAAATTTAGAGAATCCTTGAGCTATATGCTGAAAGGAGTGAAAGCAGCAGGCCCGGCCGCAATTTCCTCTCTTCTGTATACTGTGCAAATGCATACGGACGCGCACTTTGGATACTCTAAACTTAAAGGCCCCACATAAAACAAACGGCCTAATAAGCATCAATTATTGTGAAGTGTTCGCGGATTTGGCTTTTAAATGTCATGCACATAGGAAGCACAATGGTGGTTTAAAGTATGCCGAAATTGTACTGGTGCACTTTAAGGTTATACAGGGTATGTTCAGCGAAATACAGGCCAAATTGTTTGTGCCAAAACTATACATCGCAAAAAAAGTCTTGTGTGTTGTTTTGGTCCTGAACCAGGGGCCTATTTAGAAAAATTATCCACAAAGCAATGTTGGCTAATAATGTGTATGTGTGCTGATTATTGTGCTATTTTTTTCTTCCAATTACAGCATACACGGAGGGTATCTCCAAGGAGAAGGAGTGTATTCCCGCCCCTGCCTGTTTCAATCTGGATGAGCATCGTACCGGCGTGCGGTCGTGTATCACTACTGCGTGGTGCGCGTTAAAGACCACAGGCTAGCGGTTGTGCCGCGCTGGCTAAATTGCTCATCTACAGCTGAGATAGCAGACGTCCAGTGAGGCAGACTAACTTCCGACTGTATAAACATACACACAATATTTTATTTTTTTTTGAGGAGTGGGATTATGTAGAGAGGCTAGTTGTTTTTTCCTATGGGTACGAAGCTGTCCGAAGTAAGGTCAGTATGGAAAAAGCACCACCAAGTTCCGCCTGGTCCTGAACAGCCACAATAATGAACACAAAATTCAGAAGAATAGTAATACGAAGGACTTACGCAGGCAGCCACCCTTTTTGAGATCGCAATGACATTTGATTATGATCACAAATATTCCTGCTTTGCTCAAGGTCGCCTAGTTTACACACCATATTGGTGATCTTTTGCGCGGGAGGAATATTTTTTATCAGAATTAAACATCATTGTTAATTGAACCAATGTGGTTGTCTGCGTAAGTCCTTCGTGTTTTTATTCTTTTTACTTGTGTGCTCATTATTTAATTCTTTTTCTCATGATTTAGTCCTTCGTGTTTTTGTTTCTTTTGTGTTCATTATTTTATCTTTTCCTTTTACGAGGTTTCAGTTAAAGATATGATGCCCTCGTCGTTTTGAAGTCTGGAAAACAGTGGTTACCTCGTCGTGTTCAAGAAGCAGTAATGTCCTTTTCATCTTGTATTGCTTCCGGCGAACAACGGTGTTTGTGTGCGTGTGTGTGCGCGACGTGTTAATCACACGGGATGATTTGGGGATTGAACAGAAAAACAAGGTCAGCGAGGAGCGACTGAGGGACTTGAACATCGCACGGTGCAAGGAAGGACTTCAACGACGAGGCTAGCAAGCAAGCCCTTGTGAAAACTGCTGTGCTCGACCGGAGAGTTGAATCAGGACTGTGACCCTGTGAGTAGGAATCAACGACTTTGGAACTTTCGTATAGTTTACAGCTTAATTGTTGCCTTTCGTTTGTTTTATTTTAATAGGTGTCGGTGTGCTATTACATTTTTAGTCTATTTTAGTGGTTTTCCGTGTTATATTACAGTTTTGTTTCTTATCATTTGTTTCTGAAACGAGGCAAGTACTTGCTTAGAGTTTTGGCGATTTTATGTATAAAACTTTTTTGCAAACAATATTCTCGGTCTGCTCCCTTGACAACCAATCCCGCCAAAGGGCTGTGCCTTTCGGACGTCGAATGATATGTTACAATGTTTCTTAACTAGCAATCACCTGCATTCTATCTTTGTAGCATACATATTTGTCGGAATGACAATTTCCGAACCAGGCCAATAAAGATTGGTCACTGAACTATTCTGTAGATACATTTACGTAAACACAAGTTTGGCAGTGTGGGACAGCAGTAAAGTGTATATTTTGTGGATATTTATAGAAATGCGTTATATGATCCCATGTCGACCTGGAAAGTATGGTACCTGCCCCATGGCAATAATTTTCATGCGATGCTAGAAGGAGCATCTCATGAAAATTGCTTTATATGGGGTGGGTACCTTATATGCCAGGCCCAAACACGGGGCCATATAAAGCACTCTATATATGCTATATAAGGAATTGGGCAGATATGGGTATATAAGGAATTAAGCAGATATGACTATATCTACCCAGATACGGCCTGACTATGCATTACTGGGCATATCTGCCCAATTCCTTATATATATATATCTGTATTTTTTAATATAAGTGTAGATATGACATTTTTGTGAGGGTTGGGCCAAATGGGTTCACATTCTTGTAATGAGCCGCCACAGACTGTCGCCGCGAAGCGGCGTAAGCGCTGCGCGGCGGATGGTTTAACGCGTGCCCCCGTTATTCGCTAAAAGTCGATTCGCTCAAATGTCGCTGTTCGCTAAAACGTCATTCGCTCATGTGATATGAACCCTGTTAACTTCTACATGGGCAGCTTTAAAAAAAAAAACTGGTTATGGCTGGATGCGAGGATGGTTCCAGTGCAATGGTAAGCACTTAGAGCGCCTTTCTGAACGGCATGTAAGCAATATAGTGATCAACGAGACTAGCACCGGCGAAAAGCTACGAGTGCCGGCGACGAGCGACGGAGATTTCTCACTGTCGCTGCTTGCGTCACCTGGTTTATTGGTTTCTAGAAAACGACGCTCATCGCCTTGTTCGCTTGCAACAATCGCTTTCATAAGGTGTGTCTCGTCACGCGGCTGACTGAGCGACAGCGAGTCCTCGTCGCTGTCGCTTGTCTCGTCGCTCGGCAAATCGCTTGCATGAAGTACACCGCCCTACACTTTTCTGCACCGGTGCAGGAGATGCATCTAAATCGAACGAAGCTTTTCTACACCACGAGCGTTTTCCTGACCAACTCATACTAGCGATTGTTTTCACCCTGTTGATTACATTTGTGGAAAAGGGGGCTGCCGGTTCATCATATAAACCAATCATTTCTGTGTTTAATTAAAACACATCACTGACCTAAACAAATCCTGCTATCCTAGAGTTTCTGCTATAGAAATGTACTGCTTCAGATATATGTGTTAATTTGAACTTTTAACCCCTTGCCCTGCCAGATACAATATATGGCCTAAGGCAGTGTTCCGGATCTCCTTCCAATACGTGAGGCGGGTCGTCATTCAATCCAGGAGTCGGCGCTGTCGCATGGGCGTGTTGCTGGTGCTTCTTACTAGATGGTGCTACCGAGGGACAAGTGATCATGCTTGAGAAAGGCAAGTATGGCTTCCGTAAGTACACATATTGTTTTTACCTTTGCTCGAATCCACTTTTAAGAAATGCACTGTCCGCATGTGCGCATCTCTCAATGATTCTATAGTCGGCTTTTTATTATTCCGGAGTGCTCCAGCTCTCTCAGCGCTTGTTTCTCTAGACCATGCAAACGAGATGCAACACTAAACCACACGCCCTAGCGACTCTAGCCTTTACAATGCAGCGCAAAATAGTTTATGCCACGTATAGCTAGTTTTGAGACTCAGTTTTACCTAAAGCTCTGGCGAAACAAAACTGCCACCTTATAGAGAGTGCAAAAGAATCTCGCGTGCCTAACCTGAAGGAGGGCGTTTTTTTTTTGCATGGGCCAACTTTTTCTTAAATTAATACCTTCAGCCTACTCGAAATGTTAACATCATGTGACACACGGAAGCACAGTAAACCCCATAATGTTGACGAGCCCTTAATTTTCGTGGCCTTTAATTTCGCGAATTTTAGTGGCCGCGATTTTGTCCTCTGTGACCGATTCGAGAAGAAATGGGGGCCACGAAGATAAGGGGTTTTACTGTACATCGCAGAAAAGCGGAGGTCACTTTTGTTCGTATGAAAGAGTAAAACCAGCAACAACAATCATGGTGTCGTCACCTTGTGAGCCTATCTGTTTCTATTGAATGATATGAATTTTATTTTAGTTTGTGAAGCGTTGCCTGTACGTTGTGGGATGTCGCCTTCAACACAAACAGCGGTTTTCCTTTGAAGCAGGCAGCATGAACACATGTTACAGCACAACATACTTAATTTTTCATTTGCAGGTTGTACTGCAGATTGAAGGAGGATTCGCACAATATGGGCGAATCACGATTCAGAGTTCTACCTCGGGTGTAAACAAGATTTGGTCATTCTAAAATATTTTGGCTAGAAATCATATCAGGGATTATCGACGAATGTACCCGCATGGTTGAAAGGGCCAGACAAGCCTTGTGAGCGTTTTGTTTTCTAGCCTCTCAGTCCTGAACCCACTCACGCACCACATGTGTAGATGTTCCGTAACGCGGGAGCACTTCTTCGGAAAATGATGGATGGCAATACGCATACGCTGTGGTTATCCTTATCAGAATTCTTTATTATTGTCAAAGGTGGACTGCATATTTCCAATACTTTTACTCACTTAAAAATTTGTCGTACTAAATATATGTAGTGTAGCCAATGACAAAAAGAGACTGACTGGGCGTCCTCCAGCACGCGCTTCTACTTTTCACCCCGCTTTGAACGGACGTGCTCACTCGAGGCTCCGCTCAAACGTCATCGAATGTAGCAGAGGGGCTGGTGGCGAAACAACTAAGACTTCTTCCTGCCTTTCTTATTCTATTAGTGAGCGTGTACTTCTATAACGTAACTCGGCTTAGCCTGGATAGAGCTGGATAGAGCTTGGCAAGTGCCCTTAGTGTATATGCATTTGTACAGCTGAGGCGCTTTCTAAATCAAGTACCTTCTGTATCTTACCTTCGAACGCACATCATTTTGGGGGTGCAAAAGGAATTCTAAGGCATATTTTTGTTTGTATTGTCTTATTACGCATCGACTTCTTCGACTAAATGAGGAGTCGACCCAGCCTGTTGAAAAAATATAATGCCTGCCAGGTAATTGTTTTGCATTTAGTTAATATATCAGTATTCATTTAGGTATCCCAAGTCGTTAGTCGTTGAGACGCAGTCTCTCTGTAAGCCAGTCTTGTTTAACATTCTGAAATATGCTTGTCAAATCCCGTCACTATCGAAGTCATGTACTCAGCTGGAACAATCGCTGGGCACAAGCTGGTCGTGTAATTACACGCAGCAAACATCCCGGTTGGAACGTCCAACCTCGCAAAGTAGCTGAAGACTAGGCCAGGGCCTTACTCACAAACGTCTATACATTGTATCTCTTTAAGCTGGACTACTTTTGACACTACAGGCCATTGCAGAAAAAAACAGCGTGACGCATGATTATAAGCTCGACTTACCATGGCGTCCAGCTACAAGCTCACATGGCTTGCTTTCTTAACTGAATTTGCAAGGATGGCTTGAAGCTTCTGCCGTGATTAACTTTAAGCTTAGATACTTTGGAATAATGCTTCCGGTTTTAGTGTTGCCGGGCACGGTTAACAATTTGGTGATATAGTGCTGCATTGAAAAGTCGGTACATTCATGAGTGTATGAAATATTGAATGCATGCTAGCTATTAAACTCTCCGTTCTGCAGAGAAATGGAATGCACTTTGCTTCCAATTGCAGATGCTTCTGGAACTTCATGGTATGAAGCACCTGATGGCTGCAAGCTCTGACACGATCTTGTTCTGTGGTCCGCGCAGGCCCACTGCAGGGAGTCACTCCGAGAGCCTCACCAGAGTTTAATGCTCGTGGTCGTAAATTTTTCTGGTGTAGGTATGCATCATTTCTGTCTTTACTTCAATTGTACTTGGGCATTTTATTTTCACTGTCGCCGATTTTCCTCAAAATTGATTAAGCACACGAATAGGTGTTGTAAAACTGTATACCACAGATTTTTGTCAAGATAACTTTTCTCTGGCAAAGTTACAAGTTTTTTATGAAGGGGTTATCTTCCTTGTTTCTATTTACAAATTTATTTGAGTCCCCACGGGCAACACTAAAATGTTATGCCAGTGGCGAGGACAAGTTCACTGCTCAAACTTGTTCTCAAGTGATTGCAAGAAAGTTAGTTGTGAAAAATAGATGCCGTGAAACCTCCTTCCAGCACTTGCTCGGCAGCATGAAAGAAAAAATATACAGAGGACGTACCCTGTTTTTTAGACTGCTTGCTCATTCTGCAGGTCTGTCTGCCATAGATGTCGTGCTCCTGGAGAGAAGGCAAATTCAATTGTTCGTTTTGCCATTGCAGTTTTAGCAGTTGTCTTAATAGTTGTTGTAGATTGAGAGATTTTCCCAAAAAGCAAGCAGGGAAGAATATTTATTAGGTAGCTGAAAATAATGATTCAGTACCCTTTAGTCAGTAAAATAGATCCTTTGAGCCGCTGTTACTGCTAAGTCAAGATTGGCACTTTTTCGGCTTTTCGCTCAGAGTAGTACCAATTTTTATCAGTTAGCCTCTTGGTGCGCCAACTAAACTCTTTCTATCTAGACACCTGCCCTCTGCTGGTACAATCTGCCCTCGTGCTCAGTGAGTGTATGAACTGGAGCACTATCCCCAGTTGACACTCGTTGAACACGAGGGTAGAAAAAGTTTTCTATTGCAGCAGAGCCATATATGGGGAGTGTTTGGCCAGTCTATGATCTCGACGCCGTAACGTCCCCCTCCCGAGAAAGCCAAGCAGCCCGCGCCGCAGAGCGAGAGGCATGAGCGCATGCGCGTGGACTCTCTGCTGCTTTCAGCTGAGGGGGAGGGCCGCCATTTTCATTTATTTGCCCGACGGAATGCATGGGATCGACATCCAAATTTCGGTCCTGTACTTTTATTGGGCAGGCTCTGGTAAGGAAATGATATAATGTTATTCCTCGGTGGCTTAAAAAGCTAATGAATTAAGTTTCTCTACGTTTGAACGCAAACTTTGAGTCAGGCGAAAAAGAAATAAGCCTGTAGCAGACAACGCGTAACCCAGGCACGTATCTAGGATTTTTGAAACCCTTGTGGCTGGTCGAGCACAACTGAGTGCGCGTGCCTCTTTCGCCGCCTGTATATAGACGGAGAGAGCCCCCCCTGACGGCGCCCCCTCATTGGTCAGTTTCGGACCAGAGTGCGTGTGAGGCGTGAGGGGGCGTAGGCAGGGTTGGTGCACGTTGGCACCCAGCGTGTCCATAGCCGTTTTATTACAAACAAAAGAAAAATGGCCGTGGCGAGACGCCATGGCAAGGCACGGCCATGGCCGCGTGTTACAGCTGACACAACTGCGTCGTTATCGTATAAAATGATTGTTCTAGGTGGAGCCAGGAGTGCTGCGATGGTCAGGGATTGAGCCTCTCTGATGTGGATGTCCCTCGCTGGTTGCGTCAGGATAGCCATGTTGCCATACTTGGTGGCGACTCCGAGGCCTGAAGAACTGGTGTCCGACGCGATGGTTTCAGCGGGTGCTTGGATTCGCCATGTAATTCGGTGCGGTAATGCAGTCCACACGTTTTGGAGGGTCATCACATAGCCGTCAGGGAGGGACATTGGTTGATGGAGCAGCTTGAACAACGGTCCTAGCATGTGGTAGTGAGCGCGATAAAGAGAAAAATAAAACACAAGATGCCCCACAAAGCGCTCAACAGACTGAAGTGGCAGTTGTTGCTGGAGCTGGTGCAGGATGTTGGTGAGGTCTTGTTTCCGCGGGGTAGTATGCCCGATCATCTCGTCGCGACCTTCCAGGAGGAATCCAAAAAATTTGATGTTTTGTGTTGGCAAGGTGTTAGTGTCCTTAGGGTTGACACGGATGCCACACATCTCTAAGTCGGGCAGAAACTGTCGGGTTACTCTTGCCAAAACGGCGGGGTCGGGGTGGGCCAGCTGCAGGAAGCTGTCTAGATGGCTCCACGCCCCCACTCCTACAGCTCGTAGGTGACGAGTTATTGCAGTCGCAAGCTGCTGCATAACAAATGGTCCTGGGCGTAACCCAAAGGCTAATCTCGTAAAACAAAAATATTCGTTGTCGAGTCGGAAAGTTGTTAGCCGCTGGCCAGAGGGACTCAGTGAAAAGTTGTAGTATGCTTCTTGCAAGTCGATCTTTGTAAAAAAAATGCGTTCTTCGGCAAGGGATTCTCTGTAATAGCCACAGGAAGAGGCTTGAGATGAAACTTCGGAGCTTGCATGTGAGGAGTTAATGCCGATGGATTTAAAATAAATCTACTTTCAGAGTCGCTCTTTGGTGCCAGTTGTATCGGGCTTAAGTACCTTCCTCTCGTTGTTCACTTAACTACGCCAGAGGCGAGCATAGAGTGTACTGCGGCGCGTAGCACCGGAACTTGTGACGGGGGAGGCGGCCGGTTGTTTACAACAGTTTCTTTGTTGCATTTAAACTGGAGCGAGGAAGGATCACAGGGAGGAAAGTAACCAAACGTGTTGCTCACGGGTGACCAGTCTACTTGGGGTGGTTCTCGGGAGAGGCGGACCGGAGGATGGGGCGATCCGGCAGGTCTAGCTGCTTGGCGTCTAGTATCCTCTTCCTCGGTGTCACTCTGGTCCTCTTCGTCGTTGGATTGCTCGTCTCGACGCTGGCCCTCTTGAGGGGGACGGGGGGCTCATGCTCCTGAAGGTAGCGCAGGATGCGCTCGGCCGCAACTTGGTGGGTGTCTGGCAAGTCTGCCTCCTGTTGGGGCTGGTTGACTGGGTCTGCGGCTGGTTGCTGCAGGGGAATGCCCGCGACATGCATGGCCTGAGCGAGTAGGTCTGGAGCCTTGATGACCTCCTGAATCAGGGCAAGGGTTGTCTGACCCTGGACGAGGTACCATTGCGGACGTGGGTCCGACAATACCAAAATAAGATTGGTGGGTACTGCGTCCCGGGTGGCCAAATACTTGGCAAGCGGCCGGCAGGGCTGAGGGGGAGTAGAGGCCCAGCAAAATGGAAGATTTCGGGGGGGGGGGGCCTGGGCCCCATGCCCCTCCCCCCCCCTGGCTACGTGCCTGGCGTAGCCTCAACAGTGCTCCGCGCCGACAGCATTGCGTCAAGATGTCGGTCGTCTCCCCGTTTGCTGCCTTGTTTTTCTCTCGCTCCTTCGGCGCCCTCCTCCCTTTCCTCCTCTCCGGCGCCTGCGTCGCCACCCCCACTGGCCAAACTCTCCCAATATATGGCTCTGCATTACAGTAGTAGTTTTTTTGTAGTCTTTACAGTTGAATGTGTATATTCGACAGAAATCTCTCAGGTTGGGGCGAAAGAGGGTTTAACGAATGCGTTTAATTGTTTGCCTTAATTTGGTACCCATCATTTCAAGGCCTACATGACCTTGTCCTCGGGGGCGACTATGTCTGTGGCAGTGAAGGAGCAGTTTTTAATAGGTACAAGTACAAAGTATAAAAATAAAAGGATCTATGTGCTGATCACGAAAGAATATGCTAGCCATTCCAATGTATCCCTACCAAGTACTTTAGTGTGATTTCATTTTATTTTCAGCTACTTGGGTGCCTCAAGATCTGGAGATCCTAGTGGCCACAAGCTTGGACTCAATCTTCTTCTCTGGTCCGGCCACAACAATGGAGGAGGCAATTCCAGCAACAGGAGCATCGCGGTATCCTCCTGCCTGTGACTTTTGATTAGCGTCACGACTGGGGAGTCCTCGTGCCACCAGGTGTTAGGTATGCCACTCGAAATAAGCATTATTCCTACCTATTCCTTAAGTAAAACAGCAAAAGCACTTCTAAGCCTAAAATACAAAACACATATTCAAATCTTGGGTTGGATGGAGTTCCAATTACAAAAAGGTGTCGGCAGACATACTTAACATGTGAACCTAAAGCCCGCGGATGTAGGTTCGATGGTGTCACAAAAATAACTTCCCGCAGATGGCTTCGCTCGTGCTATACCCAAACAAATTGTTTAAATAATCATTGTGTTTCGTTGGTGTCATCCATCTTATGTACCTATCGCACCCATGAGTCGGGAGATGTGAAATATAAGAAAACAGGAATCTGCACATTGTCAGCTCTGCAAAGAATATATAGTGAACAGAGCATAGCACGTTCAAATGAAAAAACAATTCAGTGCAGGCCTATATTTAATGTTCACATATGTGTAATTGCTCTTCAAAATGAAGTGAATACTGCTTTAATTTTGGCCCCCTACAAGCTTTCTCTTAGTGTTAAAAAGTGGTATGGAGTTCTGAAAAGCTCGCATCAAGTTTTTTCTTGAAATACATAGGTTCATGGAAATAATGTGGATGTTTGCAGACAGTCATGGTGACACCAATCTTTAATGTCAAGTGTTCCACTTATTCAGAGTTTGTTGATCCTGTAAATATTGCAGGTCGAAAATTAAATTTTAATGCGGTGCAGTGGGCCCAATCATCCGTAATGACTAGCTCTACCTAGGGGAACTTCATAGGTTTACAACGTTAAGATGGTTTCGCAAAACTAAGTGTTTCTTTTGTTGAGCTCCTGCACTAACCTTGTCTCTAGAAACTTTTTATATTCTTTACGATGCTGAGATAAGATACTGGAAATAGGTTTCCTATAACTACGCTAGATATTCCCAGTTCACCAACTTTCTCGCAAAGCACTCGTGAGAGCCAAACCCTGTAATGTACGGAGGGAACTCACCGAATGACGCGGCTAACATTTTGAAACAGTCCGCACTGTAACAGTAACAATGACATGTCACTTGCTTATGAAATGCTAATTGTCGCAGATCAAACTGCTTTTTCCGTCTACACTCATTTTCGGTAGACTCATTCACTGAACTCCCTCTCGAGACTGCAGTGCTTAGTCCTCCGAAGTAATTTGCATAAATATAGATGCAACAGGTTTCTTTGAATGTACGTCTAGCACATATTCTTCATATTGAATGTGCTAACCGTGTTCATGACCATATCCATAATCGTATCCACATTCTACCTAATACTTTTTATTTTGACGTTTGAGTTTCCACCAGTACATTTCTACACATCTGTGCTTGTTGAGCCGTACTCAAGCCCATACATCTTGTCTTTCACTATTACATCAATATATAAAAGTGTTGATGCCGAGTGAGAATTCAAGGTTCCGAATCTGTCATGCGAGTTAAGTAAGAATCAATAAAAAGCTGTACAAAGAATATTTTGTTAAAGGGGGCTGTATCGGCATCAGAATAGCACATGCCATGCTAAAAAAAATGAAAACTCTTGTTAGGTATGCAAGGATGACAGTTCTGTGCCGTTTCGGCTGTGTCACAAAAAAACTCAGTTGCATACAGTGTTCCTTATAGACGTTTAAACTGTCAAATTTAAAGCGTAGAAGTTTTATTCAAGAATGTTCTTCCCCACAGGTGTACTTAGAGATCTGAGCCACAAACTCATACATGACTATGTGGCAAACATTCACTTTCATGTGCATTATAGTTTACGAGGTCTAGTCTGCATTGATTGATTGCATTCATGCTGAAACTGGGAGGGGTTCTTTGGGTATGAATAAGGAAGTAAACATTTCTTGAAATAAATACATTTGAGAACGGACAAACGGAATGATATTAAAACCGAATCTTAGATTCTCTTTTCTTTGTCTTTTCATAATTTTCACTTTATTTCATCTGAGGCATTTATTTTTTAAAGCGCAGCTCTTAGGCACCCGTTTCCGCGTTTTGCGGCGTCGCTGTCGGCGTAACCGCCCCACTAAACTTGGCAGGAAATTGAATTAATGTTGAGGTCAGGTGACATTAATTTTTCCGCTAAGTCTAAATGAGAAACTGAATTTGTTTATGGGTGACGTAACATGGTCATGCAACGTCATTTTCCCCGCTTCATTTAGCGAGACAACTGAATTGGTGTTGAGGTCACGTGACATCAATTTCCCCGCTAAATTTAGTGGGGAAACTTAACCCGCTAAATATAGTGGGGAAAGTTTCCCGCTAAAGTTAGAGAAAATTCCCGCTAAATCGAAGGGAGCAAAAGAGGAGGAGAGGAGGAGGGGAGGGGCATACCCTCTCATCCCCCTCCTCAACATCTGCGCTCTAATTTCGCATTAAAGAGAATCGTAAACGTCTTTTATTTTCATCTCCTGTTTATTCAATTTTTGTACCGCAGGTGCGCTAGCAGCACAAACCTGGGTTGTGCTGACCCTCTACGCACAAGTTAAGAACTCATGAGTGGCAAGAGTGGGAGTTTGGCCTGACAACTGAAGGAACACCTTTGTTCACTATTTAATTTATAATTATCATCTTTCGAACAAAGTTAAGCTTTTGCTGCATGCAATTCTTCTAGAAATAAATACTGGCAACCGAACTTACCATATCACTATATTTCGCATCTGCAATTAGTGCTTCTCGAGGAGCTCGGACAAGAGCTTATTTGTGTGCAAGCATCAAGCTTGCTTGAAACCATTCGCTGATGTACGGACTCGTGGACATCCAGCGTTCCCATGGAACGCTGGATCTCCGCAAGTCTTTCTGGAAGGGTGCAAGCGGGGAAGGAACCATACAATCGTATCGTATTAGGGGACATTCTACAGGGTGTTTTTTTTGTATGCTTTGCAGATTTAAAAAAAGCCGTAAAAGCTACACTTATGCGGTCTTTGTACGTTAGTTATATGGCCTGGGGGCATAGTTTAAAAGGCTAATTGTATTGATGAGTCGGCTTATTAAAGAGGAGTGCCAGACTTCTTTCAGAAAACTAGATGGAGGTTGATTCTAGCGTAGTTTTATCCCATGAATCTGAATATCACGTTCGTTTTCCCCAAAGATATAACAAAACGTGCGAAAACGCAAAAAATAAAAAAAAACATGTGACTAGTAGCGACATCGTAAGAGGATCTTTCGGCCGCCGAGCGAGTCCTGCTTGAGGGCCGGGCGTCCAATCGCAAGCTGGCTAGGTACATTCTGCCGCACTGGCAGTAATCGTGGCATCTTTTTCTGCCCTTTTTAAAAAATAGTGCGTGCGTGCATAGCTTTCATAGGCGCTGAAGATGCGTGAGCGGAGATTTTGAAAGCTCGTTTTGTGATGTCACTCTCTGGGGAAGAGTGCCTTCAGGTGTACTTTAAAAATGATTCTGTGCAGCCTCAATTAACTAAATTAAGAAATAATTTTGATATTTGAAATCCTGGAGGTCGAAAGCAAGATTTAAATGTTTCCTCAAATACAACTGCTTCAGCTTCCCTTTAAGTATAATATGTTTCTTAAAATATTAATTTGTGAAAATAGACCCATGGTTTTAATTAGAAACTTGCTCAGCATCATCGAAAAACACTAAATCAACTCTTTTTGTGAAGATATAAGACAAGAGCAGCATTTTACAGCCTTCGAAAAAAAATGCTCAATTTGGACGCGTTTCCAGACTTTAGTTTCTTATCAGAGTGCATCTTTGCGCCCGCGACCCTGCTGCCCGGTGGCCGCAGTGCAAAGCCACCTCCTCGCCTCCCTCGTAGAATGGAGGGAAGCAGAGCGCACGTGTGTTGCGCGTCGAAGCCCCTGGGGAACAGGACCGTGGGTGCAGAGATGTGCTCTGATAAGAAACCGAAACCTAGAAACTCATCCAAAACGTTTTTACAGAATGCGTAAAATGCTAGCCCTGCATTATATACTTCTAAAAAGAATTGATTTAGTGGTTTTCAATGACTCAGCAAGTTTCTCACTGAAACCATATATTTATTTTCACTAATTAAAAATTAATTAAAAATTTTATATAATTATTTGACTGATTGTTACGATGAGGACCCTATACTATGTACCCCTGGCGGTATAACTCGCCTAGCACCAGCCGCATTAATGTAGCTTTCACGACCGTTTTTAAACAAATATGTAAAGCTGAAAAAATCTCACTTTATAACAGTGTAAAGGCGACACCATCATGGTGGAGCACATGCATTGTGATATCGCCTTTTCGCTGGTATAGGATGTCCCATATTACGTTATGCTGCTATGGTTCCGTCGGCCTGCATGGTTCTGCCACGATCCACTACGCTGGTATAGGATGTCCCATAATACGACACGCTTGTATGACTCCGTCCGGCTGTATCGTTCCGCTTAATCCACTATATTGGAGCCGATTTTTCGCTGGTATAGGATGTCCCATATTACGGTTACGCTTGTATGAGTCTTTTTCCAACGTATTTCCATCATCGAGATTTTCCAACAGGGACACCCATGATCTTGGTGTGCGTTTAAGGTTTACACACTTCAGATGGAAATTGTCGCGACAAAGTGAGCATTCAACAACACGGCCCGACCTAGCAGCATGGCAGTGGCACGTTGTGCTCTCACATTCCATTTGCTTGAATATTCGCTTACTCTGCAGTTCTGCAAAAGATGTGTTTAAAAAAATCTCTCTGCTTTAAGTTCCGCAGCTGCCCAGAAATTTTCATCATTTAACCTCAATATTTATGGGAGGTCCCGTAAAAACAGCAAAGTATGCTCGGCGGAGCTTCGTTGCCGCCATTTGTGATTGTACTTGGGCATAATACTAGTGATCATGCCTCAGCTGCAGGTTTTCATCCAGATAACGTAAACACTTGAAAAATTAAGTGAAGGAAGTACCTTTCATTGATGCAGCACACTTGACATCCGGGACTACCTTCTCGCAGCAGGCGCAATAGACATGCATCGGGAGATGCAGCTTGAGAGGGCAGGCTTCCTGCAGCAAACAAATCACTCTCATTTAGTTGAAGGTCTTTAAGTTTCAGGAAACTTAAAGACCTTCTGTTGGAAAATTTCGAAGATGGAAAGATGTTGGAAAAAGCCTCATACAAGCGTAACCGTAATATGTGACATCCTATACCAGCGAAAAGGCGGCTCCAGTAGAGTGGATTAATGCGGAACGATAGAGCCGGACGGAACCATACAAGCGTGTCGTATTATAGGACATCCTATACCAGCGTAGTGGATCGAGCGGAACCATGGAGGCGGATGGAACCATAGAAGTAAACGTAATATGGGACATCCTATACCACCGAAAAGACGATACCACAATGGTGGAGCCATATCGCTCCACCATGATGGTATCGCCTTTTACTGTTATACAGGAGGATTTTTTAAGCTTTACATATTTGTTTAAAAATGTCGTGAAAGCTACATTAATGCGGTTGGTGCAGGCGAGTTATACGGCCAGGGGTACATAGTATAGTGGCCTCATCGTAACAATGAGTCAAATAATTAAATACAATTTTTTAATTAATTTTTAATTTGTGAAAATTAACATATGGTTCCAGTTAGAAACTTCCTGAGTCATTGAAAACTACTAAATTATTTTTAGAAGGATATAATGCAGGGGTTGCATTTTACGCATTCCGTAAAAACGTTTTGGATGAGTTTCTAGGTTTCGGTTTCTTATCAGGGCACATCTCAGCGCCCACGGTCCTCTTCCCCAGGGGCTTAGACGCACAACACACGTGCGCCCACCTTCCCTCCAACCTACGAGGGAGGCGAGGGGGTGGCTTTGCACTGCGGCCACTGGGCAGCAGTGTCGCGGGCGCAAAGATGCGGCGTGATAAGAAACTGAACTCTGGAAACGGGTCCAAATTGAGCCTTTTTTTAGAAGGCTGTAAAATGCTGCTCTTGTCTTATATCTTCACAAAAAGAGTTCATTTAGTGTTTTTCGATGATGCTGAGCAAGTTTCTAATTAAGACCATGGGTCTATTTTCACAAATTAATATCTTAAGAAACATATTATACTTAAAGGGAAGCTAAAGCAGTTTTGAATTTGAGGAAATATTTAAATCTTGCGTTCGACCTCCAGGATCTCAAATATCAAAATTATTTCTTAATTTGCTTAATTGAGGCTGCACAGAATCATTTTTAAAGTACCGCTGAAGGCACTCTTCCCCAGAGAGTGACATCACAAAACGAGCTTTCAAAATCTCCGCTCACGCATCTTCAGCGCCTATCAAAGCTATGCACGCATACACTATTTTTAAAAAGGGCAGAAAAATACGCCACGACTGGTGCCAGTGCGGGCGAATATACCTAGCAAGCTTTCGATTGGACGCGCGGCCCTCAAGCCAGACATCCTTGGCGGCCGAAAGATCCTCTTAAGATGTCACTACTGGTCACATGTCTTTATGTGTGTTTTCTCACGCTTAGTAATATCTTTGGGCAAAACGAACGTGATATTCAGATTCACGGTATAAAACTATGCTAGAATCAACCTCCATCTAGTTTTCTCAAAGAAGTCTGGCACTCCTCTTTAATAAGCTGACTTATCATTACAATTAGCCCTTTATACTATGCCCCCTGGCCATATAACTAACGTGCAAAACTGCGTAAGTGTAGCTTTTACGGCTTTTTTTAACTGTAAAGCATACAAAAAACACCCTGTAGAATGTCCCCTAATACGATACAATTGTATGGTTCCTTCCCCGCTTGCATCCTTCAAGAAAGGCTCGTGGACATCCAGCATTCCAATGGAACGCTGGATGTCCACGAGTTAATACATCAGCGAGTGGTTTCAAGCAAGCATGATGTTTGCACACCAATAAGCTCTTGTCCGAACTCCTCGAGAAGCACTAATTGCAGATGCGAAATGTAGTGATATGGTAAATTTGGTTGCAAGTATTTATTTCTAGAAGAATTGCATGCAGCAAAAGCTTAACTTTGCTCAAAAGATGATAATTATAAATTCAATACTGAACAAAGGTGTCCCTTGAGCTGTCAGGCCAAACTCCCACTCTTGCCACTCAGGACTTCCTAACTTGTGCGTAGAGAGTCAGAACAACCCAGATTTGTGCTGCGAGCGCATCTGCGATACAAAAATTGAATAAACATGACATGAAAAATAAAAGACGTGTACAATTCTCTGTAATGCGAAATCAGAGCGCAGATCTTGAGGAGGAGGATGGGAGGGTATGCCCCTCCTCCCCTCCCCTCCTCCTCTTCTGCTTCCTCCCATTTAGCGGGAAATTTCCCCTAAATTTAGCAGGAAAATTTCCCCACTAAATTTGGCGGGTTAAGTTTCCCCACTAAATTTAGCGGGGAAATTGATGTCACGTGACCTAATCACCAATTCAGTTTAACCGCTAAATGTAGCGGAGAAAATTGCGTTGCATGACCATGTCACGTCACCCATAAACAAATTCAGTTTATCAGTTAGACTTAGCGAAAAATTAATGTCACATGACCTCAACATAATTCGATTTCCTGCCAAGTTTAGTGGGGCGGTTACGCCGACAGCGACGCTGCAAAACGCGGAAACGGGTGCCTAAGAGCTGCGCTCTAAAAAACTAAATGTCTCACATGAAATAAAGTGAAACTTAGAGATTAGACAAAGAAAAAAATGACCGCATCTCCATGTGGTGAATGATCTTGATTGGGGCGAAGCTCTGGTGGTGTTGATGATACTGATTTTATTGTTCATAGGTGGTGCTGATTTTTTTATTGCTCATAAGTAGTGCTGAGTTCCGGGTCGCGTTTCGACTTCATTATTACTGCTTTATGGTCGGTCAAATGCAGAGCCAGTGGTTCTTCTAGCCGATCAGCTTGGATCCGCTAGAAGCCGTGGAACGCACCTCCACTGCTTAAGTCAACGGTTCATGTCAGAAAGAGAATGTGGGGTATGGAAGCTGGTTATATACGCATTTGAGCATTTGACCGCAGCGCCCTCTCGTCTATAAACGTTGAGCCAATGCATGCAAAGTTTAACGCGATTATAGACGCATTTGACCACAGCGCCCTCTCCTGTACAGACGTTGTGCGGCTACATGCAACGTTTCATCCATGACAGAAACCCCAGTTCTTGAGGTACTACCATATCTCAGAGTCCAATCGTCCCGCAGTCGTTGGCCGAGTGGTTAAGGCGATGGACCAGAAATTCATTGGGGTCTCCCCGCACAGGTTCGAATCCTGTCGACTGCGCAAACATTTTTTTTTCTTTTATGTGAGCCCGGACGCCGTCCGGACGTACGTACGTACGCACAAGGCTAGACCCCAAGGAGCTTCGCTTCTAAAAGAGAATCTAAGATACGGTTCTAAGATCATTCCTTTTGTCCGTTCTCAAATGTTTTGATTTCAAGAAATGTTTACCTCTTTATTCATACCCAGAGAGCCCCTCCCAGTTTCAGCATGAATGCAATAAATCAATGCAGACTAGACCTCATAAACTATAATGCACATGAAAATGAATGTTTGACACATAGTCATGTATGAGTTGGTGGCTCAGATCTCCAAGTACATCTGTAGTGAGGAACATTCTTGAATAAAACTTCTAGGCTTCGAATTTAACAGTTTAAACATCCATAAGGAACACTGTATGCCACTGAGCTTTTTCTGACACATCAAAAACGGCACAGCACTGTCATCCTTGCATACCTAACAAGAGTTTTTATATTTTAGCATGGCATGTGCTATTCTGATGCCCATACAGCCGCCTTTAACAAAATTCCCTTTGTACAGCTTTTTACTGGTTCTTACTAAACTCGCATGAGATTCGGTACCTTGAATTCTCATTCGGCATCAATACTTTTATATAATGATGTAATAGTGAAAAACAAAATGCATGGGCTTGAGTACGGCTCAACAAGCACAGATGTGTAGAAAAAGTACTGTCGAAAACTCAAATGTAAAATAAAAAATTATTAGGTAGAATGTGGATACAATTATGGATATGGTCATGAATACAGTTAGCACATTCAATATGAAGAATATGTCTACGACGCACATTCAAAGAAACCTGTTGCATCTATATTCATGCAAATTACTTCGGAGAACCAAGCGCTGCAGTCTCAAAAGGGAGTTCGGTGAATGAGTCTACCGAAAATGAGCGTAGACGGAAAATGCAGTTTGATCTGCGACAATGAGCATTACATAAGCAAGTGACACGCCACTGTTACTGTTACAATGCCGACTGTTTCAAAGCGTCAGCCGCGTCATCCGGTGAGTTCCCTCCGTACATTACAGGGTTTGGCTCTCTCGAATGCTTTGCGAGAAAGTTGATGAACTGGAAATACCGAGCGTTGTTCTAGAAAAACTATCTCCAGAATCTTTTCTCAGCATCGTAAAGAATATAAAAAGTTTCTAGAGACAAGGTTAGTGCAGGTGCTCAATAAAATAAATACTTAGTTTTGTAAAACCATCTTAACGCAGTAAACGTATGAAGTTCCCCTAGGTAGAGCTTGTCATTACGGATGATTGTGCTCACTGCTCCGAATAAAAATTTAATTTTCGACCTACAATATTTATAGGATCAACAAACTCTGAATAAGTGGAACACTTGACATTAAAGATTGGTGTCACCATGACTGTCTGCAAACATCCACATTATTTCCATGAACCTATGTATTTCAAGAAAAACTTGATGCGAGCTGCTTAGAACTCCATACCACTTTTTAACACTAAGAGAAAGCTTGTAGTGGGCCACAACTTTAGCAGTTTTCACTTCATTATGAAGAGCAATTACACATATGTGAACCTTAAATATAGGCCTGCACTTAATTGTTTTCTTAAGTTGAACGTGCTATGCACTGTTCACTATATAATATTTGCAGAGCTGACAATGTGCAAGGTCCTGTTTTCTTATATTTCACATCTCCCGACTGCTGGGTGCGGTAGATACATAAGATTGATGACACCAACGTAATACAATGATTATTTAAACAATTTGTTTCGGTATAGCACGAGCGAAGCCATCTGCGGGAAGTTATACCTGTGACATCATCGAACCTACATCCGCTGACTTTAAGTTCACATGTCAATCATGTCTGCAGACTCCTTTTTGTAATTGGAACTCCATCCAACCCAAGATTTGAATATGTCTTTTGTATTTTAGGCATACTAGTGCTTTTGCTGTTTCCCTTAAGGAATAGGTAGGAAGAATGCTTATATCGAGTGGCATACCTAACACCTGGTGGCGCGAGGACTCGCTTGTCGTGACGCTAATCAAAAGTCACAGGCAGGCATATCCTGCGATGCTCTCGTTGCTGGGATTGCCTCCCCCATGGTCCTGGCCGGACCACAGAAGAGGATTGAGTCCAAGTTTGTGGCCACTAGGATCCCCAGATCTTGAGGCACCCAAGTAGCTGAAAATGAAAAGAAATCACACTCAAGTACTTAGCAGAGATACAATACAACGGCTAGCATATTCTTTCGTGATCAGCACATAGA